>JASXSY010002731.1:0-278458 GCA_034509805.1 Sipha maydis
ATTATGTTAGTAACATAATGTTTATGAAAGGAATTTAAATGTATAGTAGAATCTTGAATATTCGAACCAATTAGGATTGCACACATATATTTTAACACACATACACACACACATATATACAGGAACGGATTTTAAGGCACTGCGAACTATGCGGCCGCATAGGGCGGCAAAATTATGTTGAAAATTTATTTTGATTTTGTAAAATTAGGTACATAATTTTTAAAACTGTATTTATCACTTCAAAATCTTGAAATTGTGGATTTTGTATTTGTTTATTTTTAACAAAATAATATTTATATTTTCCAGGAACTCGTCTACGACAACGACGATAGTATTGTATTATAGCTTATCTTATTGTTTAAGAAATGTCTCGTAATACTATAATAAGCAAAAATTGCATATTAGGTAGGTGTTGAAAAAATTAATTTATTTGAGGATATTTTATTAAAGAAGGTAGTAAGTTTTTTTTTAGATAGGGGCGGCAAATTTAATTTGGCATAGGGGCGAAAATTGTTAAATCCGCCCCTGTATATATACAAACATATAATATAAATATTATCATAGTAAAATTATATTATTTAGAAATACAAAGGAACATATGTTTATTATTACACAACAAAATTATCTGTTTTCAATTTAAAAAAAGCTCCAACGTGCTTTCAGCTACTAAATTAGCTAACAATTAAATCTCACAAACATTTAAATAGTTAATTATAAATTAAGATAATGATAATACATATTGGTAAGCCGGCCGCTCATAGCTAGTGTATCAACGCATTTTGAAATTTGGATAACAGAATGTTTGGATATGCCAATTGCAGTTCGGATAATCGAGTTCTACTGTAATAAATTATTAATATTTAAATTAATTGTACTTCTGGCTCTGTTATACCACCTATTTGTAATATCGATGTTTTTAATTATAAATAATTAATTATAATTTAATACTAAAAAATTTACTTTTAATCAATGTCTATACTAATAAATATTAATTGCCATTCATAAATGACTATGAAACTAAAACTAAACTAGTGAAATAATATTAAACTGTTTTCATAGACAAATTTTTATAAGTAATTCTAAAACGAATATATATATATATATATAAAAAATAACACAATTGAAAATAGTTAATTGTTGTTTACCAATTATTTCCTACTCAAATTTAAATTACTTATAACATATATAAATATAATTACTCTAGTTTTAAATGTAATGAATATCCAAATGTTAATATATTTGGTCCGATTTTATGTGAAAAAATAAAATAAAATGACCTACTCAAAATTTAAGTTTATTCTTAAATTGGTACTATTACCTAACTTCATTGATTTGATAATGTTATAGCAAATTTATTTTATTTAAATTAATTTCAATTTAAAATGATAAATAAACCAAAACCATTGAACACCAGATAAGGTTTTGATAAAATTTCTTATATCATAACAATGATTATTTAACTAAAAATATTGAAGTACAATTTTACGTATCTCAAGAAATATGGTTGTATATTTTGTACACAGGGCCGTTCAGAGGGGAGGGCAACGGGTACATTTTGCCCCAGGATCCATCGTTGAAAAAATTTTAGGGGCCCCTATAAAGTCTGTATAATAATAAAAACCAACTGTCACCGACCAATAATGTTACATTCAATTATGTTATGTAAAGGCGTGTTCTCATGAGTCAAGTTTAGTTGACCGATTATAGTTGATCAACAAAAATTGAATAAAATCTGTAGTGAGAACCTTTGTTTCAATAAAATTGAACAACTAATTAGTTGATCAAAAAAAGTTTGACCCAGTCAAACTTTATCGTTCAAGTAATGAGTTGTTTTCCAATTCCTTTCAAGTTGAAACCCGTCTTGACACGTGGGAACAACCTATCACTACAGTTGATTCAAGTTGAACCTTCAGTTTGTTTTCAACCGGCAGTCACACGTGCATTTTGTCAGTTGTGTTTTTTTTAATTTTTAACGTATTAAATATTTTTAATTTTAAAAATGAGCCTCAAGTGGTCTGAAAGCGTGATGTTAAAATTCTTAGAACTTTATCATAAGTATGATTGTCTATGGAACCATCGACTAGATACATATAAAAATAGAGATGCAAGAGAAAGTGCTTTGGGTTCTATTATCAAAGAAAATCGTTTTTAATTCTTTTTTTACTAAAATACTTATTGAATTTACAATTTCACATACAACTGCTTTCGACGCCATTTTCAACTGTATTGATATAGGGATATCGAGATCGACAGTGATATCTTGTCGACCGCGGCTTTTCAACTGAGTTGAAAAAAAAATTGAAACATGTTCTGTTGAAATGTGTGAACAAAAACTGATTCAACTTATTTTTGTTGATCAACTATAATCGGTCAACTAAACTTGACTCATGAGAACGCGCCTTAAGTATGTAATGCAGTACATGATTTTAAATGGGCTTGATTGGTTAAGGACTAGAAAAATACATTTACAAAAATTTTGTTATTCTCAGTGAATATTTATTAAATGTAATGACATTTATAATTAATAATTTATCGAACGTAAATGAAATTAATTTAGAGCCCATTTATATATGTATATAGATATAAGTTTGTTAATTGATATACCGTAGTATTATTTACAGTTTTATTAATAATGTAAGACCAACAAGGTGAATCGCGAGTATAATGTACTAGGATTAAAAAAGATCGCAGAAACATCTATACACATATATCATAATATAGTATAACTGCTAATATAATATTATGTCAAACAAAATCTCTAACCGTACCGAACGTGGTTAGAAATATCACGCGGATCACCTCTACATTCTTTTCACCGACGACGTACGTCATATATCTATACACCTACACGTATTGTATCTACTCGTTTGTAGGTATAATACCCGCGTGTACTTGTATACTGTTTAACACGCGTGATATCGTTTTAGTGCGTGAGCAGCGGGCGCGTATTTTAATATTGTTTAGTCTACCGCGACCGTCCTGTGAGAGTCGGGTTACACGGCAGCTCATATTTCTCATTAAAAAAGTCGCGCGGCCGTATGTTAAATAGGTGTATTGCGTATAATTTAAACACACATACGATTATTGTTTGGCGTATTATGACTTTTGCGGCACGCGAATATTCGCACGTACATCATTATACATATTATATATATATACATCGTACGCATTATGTTATTATTATTGTTATAGCCATCGCGGTGCACAATATATAATTATTATACACAATTGTAAGTGTGTATGTATAAATATATGTATGAATTTGTGTGTATGAATGTATGCATTCGAAGTGTCTTTAACAAACACCAGTGTAATAATAAAATTGTACCTACAGGGTGGTCGAAGTCAAAAAGATTACTAATTTATTTCTCGTTTATACCAGATATATTGTATATCAGTTTATCATATCATACGGTATTAAGAGAATAATCAGCTACTTTAAAGATTAGACGGATCTTTAATTTATAATTAATATGTTGTTTTTATGCTTGGAATCATATTACGATACAATGAACATCAATTCAATGATGTAATATATAATGTATCGTACAACAAAAAGTATGAAAATGCCTGAAAGCCACTTTGTCCTAATGTACATAGTTTTGGGTGAACCCTATTCAAAATTTTTTAAGTACAGGTAAAATGTTTACACATTTATGTATATCTGTATATCTGTAAGCTAGTATTGCTAGTATTGCTATTATATGTAGTTTTTAATTTTTCACAAAAATCTTACACCCAAACAATAGTAGAATAGATTCAATCAGCATTTTCTCGAGGAAACATATATGTAGAAGTAAAAGTAATTTGTAGGTTTTCAATATATTAAATAATACCATTTTGACCAAATGTTTTTTTTTTTTTTTTATAATTCTAATAAATTTAAGTTTTGTATAAAATGTATAAACGATTACTTTTTTTTGTATTTTGTACTGTAGTTAAACATAAACATTTAGATACAATTTTATCGAATGCGAAAGTTACACACATCCACAGTAAGATTCACTTACAATATTTTGCCAAATAAGCGCTATAAATATACTTATGGTATACAAAAACTATTCGTAGGGAAAAATAAACTATGTTACACATCTACATAATATACTCAAGTGTTATGATTATTTTTTTTTCGAACATAACGAAATAAACACTGCATAGTGTTAACTATGTGTGTATTTTAAATTGTGTTCTTAACGGAATGATTATTTACTTAATTAAAGCAAACAGAGCGTTTCAACCCCGTTCGTTCTTCTCCCGCTCACTCCGGTAAACACATACACTTTTCTCACAATCAAGGTCTGGTTCAGTAGTTCCGAGTTTTTGAACGGTGATCTCAATACACTATATTACAGCGACTACAATACTCTTTTTAGTTACTGTAGAGTGTTTAGGTCCTTTTTTATTTTTATTGTCCATTTTCACATTTCACGCGAGCGTATAAATAAATATGTAGGCGCATCCTATGTATGGCCACGGGATGGGCGGGCAGCGGACGAACAGACGGGCGAGCCAAGAAAATAATTACAATCGCCCGGCTCTATCTATCCGGCTGTGTACGTGTGTGCGTATTCATGCAAGTTTACGCTGTGGATGTGTGTGTGTGTGTGTGTGTGTGGGTAAGAGTGTGCGAGCGTAGCGTGTACTTGTAGCCGAGGGGCGGTACGCATCATTTACGAATCCATTACACGGCGACGGACGGCGGCGGATGCCCGTTGTGTACGCCAGCGGTCGGGCGGGGGACCCGGATGGCTGCCATCACGTCTATATAATATAGACGCATTTGCAATTCGAGCGTATCGAGATTATAATGACGCTTACGAAGATTAATAATCGTCACCGTAAAAATAAAACGTCGTCGTTGTCACTAAATAATAATAGTAATAATAATAATAATAATAATAATGCTCAGCCACAATATACTGTTTTCTAGTGTGTATATATGTACATTAAAAATATTTAAGCATACGCCTGTATACACGTATATTACACGTCTGGATATGTGAAATTAATCGGCGATGGTGAAGGCGCAGCCAACTCGCCAGGAAAAAGTTAAATTATATGAAAAAAGAGCGGAACGACGCGTCAGCGCGTGTCTTATACCGATAATGCAGTTTGTATACAAGCACTGCAGTGGTGAAATCTTTTAGGCAACTGTAAGTTAACAGGTGCATCACGTTGTCGAGAAAATATTATATGTACGCGGTTTTGAGATTTGCAGCCGATTAAACGTACACTATGACCGAAGGCTGGGGAGAACCACGCAACACACGTAAGTGAAGTTGGCCGCTTAAAATTATCATATTAGTACAATATTTGCATCAAAAATGACCAACTAATTTGCGACTATTTGCAACGAAGGTTCATAATTTGCACTTCGATGTGTTACTCGCAAAAATGATTTTTCGGTGGGAGAGATTATTTTACTTTGACTTTGGCACTTATAAATGTTGAAGAAATTCGACATAAATATGTTTTTATTTAAAAAAAAATATTTTTCAAATTAAAATTGTCAGTAAGCCTTATTGCAATAGCAAAATACACCTACAATTTTTATGACAAATTAAATTGAAAACATAATACTCATAAATAGTACTACATAATGATATATAACAATAGTTTCACAATTTGCAGCTCGATAAGTTCTTCGAAAAAATGATTTTCTTGTGAAAAACTAGTGATAGAACTTTTGATAAACAATAAAAAAACATGCGTTTAAAATTAACCAAATTAATTGTATTCGCCACTAATAATAATGTACAAGTATAAGCTCAGTCATTTGGATGGCTATTGTTTGGCAGCAGACAGACTTCTAACGCTACTGGTAAAGTCATCTCAGAGTTGTGTCATACCTACAATATGAATAAATTGTTTATAAATAATATTTATAAATCGTCCCACTACTTGATTTTCTTCGAAGACTTAAATTGTATAATTTATAGTTGTTTGTTGTATTGTAACTAAACCTAAAGTAGGGACTACAATAAAATATTATTTCGATTTTTAAGTAATAATTATTAATCATTTATGACAATGTGTTGCTAACTAGTTGCCAATCGTAACATTCTTTTGAAACAATTATTGTATTGCATTTGAATCGTGGGAGGTAAATTTGCAGAAATCAAAGGTAAGTTTAATTAAGATGTAGTTGTAGGTATTCTTTATAAATGCCTTAGTGATTTAACGGATTTATATGATTTTACATATCTTTACAGTTTGATGAGAATAAAACATGCGAATGATTTTTGGGCAATAAAAAATTGGTGATATTTATTTGAAAATGTATTATAAACATAGTCTTTTTTTTAACTCATTCAACAATGGCAAGTGTTTATGACGTCATAATAAAATAATCTCCCAGCCGAAAAATAATTTTTGCAAGAAATATATCGAGTTGCAAATTATGAGATCTTTGTTGCAAATAATTACAAATTAGTTGCTAAATTTGGCACGTTTTATATTAATATGAACTTGGGGGGTGAACTTCACAATCATACGCAAAACTGCAGTTTTGTACTCCACAACAAGTAGTTGGACAATTTTCAGAAATAAGTCATTCGTAACTATTGCATAAAAACGAGTTACTATTGTACTATTTGTAAAACGCAAATTTTATATTTTTTTAAATAGCAACATATATTTTAATTTCATATCAAACCCAATATTTTGTGAAAATGCTTATAGTAATTTATATGAATACAAATAAACTGTAGTTTTATGAAATTGTTAAAATAAATCGAAATTAAAAGTTTCAATAATAAATTAATAAATTACTTGTTTTAAATAAAAAATTAAAGAAACATAACATTTAATCAAGATAGGTAACTATGAACTACTACTACTTTACTAACTATTACTTTAAATTATTTTAAATTTATCCAATTTTGGATTATAATTTGTTGCTAATGACTAGGGCAGAGGACTTGAAGCATTTGCATATTTGTTTTTAACAGTCACAAAAATAGCATAGTATGAAACAAATACATTTCATGTTGTCACATAGCTAGTTTTGAAATTTTATTTTGCATATAAATGCATATTTTGAGTCCTTTTGGTTTTTAGGGCATATTTTATGCTTTTATACGCCATTTTATAATTATTGAGACATATTTAACATAATTCGATTTTTTCCAAAGTGACATATTTATTTCAAACAATACAGTCAAAATGTTTGGATAAAGATGTATTTATTTTTAGTTTTTGTCGTATAATATGGTTTTTGACTGTCCGCGGGCACACATTTTTCCTAGAAACAATAATGATCAAACGTCGTTTCTTTACAGAAAATTAAGTAAAATGTATTTTGTTTGTTTAGCTATGGTATATAATATATTTAAATTATGTAATTGTTTTGATTTGTTTTTTTTTTATTAATTATTATTACTATTAAACTTAATAACTTTATTAATACTTTTAAATAAAAAGGCTAAAAAAATTTTTAAATGCATATTATAGGGTTTTTAAGTGCACAAGTGCTTGCATATTTAGAGCTTTTTTAGAGCTACAAGTCCTCTACTCTATTAATGAAAATATGTGTTTATGTCAAAATAAACGCGTCAAAGTATATAGAAAAAATGTGTTATATAAAATTTATCTATACAGCTAAAGATATTTAGCCAATATTATAAATGTTTGATTTAAAATATATTTTAACCTTGAGAAAATTGAATTTAAGCATCTTTGGAATTATATTTGGAATCCCAATAAAACATAATAACCAAAATTAATATACATTTTCTGAAAAAAATAAAAATAATTATTTGTATCAATTTATACATAGTAGACTGTAAACTTCATACTAATTAAACAATGTATAAGTGGTAGTTTGAAAATCATAATTTATCTAAATACCTAACAATTATTAAAATTAATTTTAATAATAAAAAATATTATTCGATAAAGATTTTGAAAATAACGATTAAATTTAGTAAAAATCAATTAATAAATATTATTTTTTCCTTAATCATATATTTTATTATAGCCTTTTAACTATTTAAAAAATGCAGCACCTTTAATTATGGTTTGATGAATTAAATCTGTTTAGGATCAATTTATATTAAAGTGTATCAGTTTAAGAGTTCTCCAGTTTTTTTTTTTTTAAAAATACACTGAATCATTGACGTTCGTGAAGTTGGCCCACCTAAGTATTTCAATTTTTGTAAAATCTATGCCATTATTTTGCAAGTTATTTGCAAGTATTTGCAAGTCCACTTTTAGAAATTGCAAG
This sequence comes from Sipha maydis, assembly GCA_034509805.1. NCBI lineage: Eukaryota > Metazoa > Arthropoda > Insecta > Hemiptera > Aphididae > Sipha > Sipha maydis. The sequence continues at coordinate 8,225 of JASXSY010002731.1, forward strand.
TCTAAACTTTCACCGTGGAACCAAAAATTTAAAAGTTGGGCCAATTTCACGTAGCCCACCCATTTTGACCCAGAACTTTGAAATTGGTATCAAACGAAAGCTAATGATTAGCAATAATTTGCAAGTCTGTTTTTAGAATTTGCAAGTAATTCGGGCGGCCGGTAAGAGCTTTCAATGTTAGGAAGTTAGCCCACCCAAGTTGGTACTCACTGCTTGTTCCCACTAGGAGGTACCTAGTGTACTTACATATTAAAATTTGAAATGCATTTGTGTTATTTCATATCATAGTATTACCTATTTACAATTACAATTTGCAAACTAAATTTTCAAAGAGAATCTTAAGCATAAAAAATGAAATTATTTTTTGGCCCCTGGAGAAAAAGAATTAGCCACCACAACTATGATATTAAAAAAAAAAATATGTTGAAAATGAGTGCCATAAATTTGGTTCAAAAATTCAAAACGGCGAGAAGTGTCGTACAGTTTAATAAAAACGTGGTACAAAGAATGATGTAATTTTATATTTGAAAGCCCTAAGTAGGGGTGATATGCAGGGCCGTATTCAAAGCAGGACAAGAGGCCATGGGCCAGGGGTGAAATTATAAGAGGCGCTCAAATTTCTATACTAATTATGTAATATTATTCAATACACTTGGGACAACTTGGGTGGGCTAACTTCTTAACATTGAAAGCTCTTACCGGCCGCCCGAGTTACTTGCAAATTCTAAAAACAGACTTACAAATTATTGCTAATTATTAGCTGTCGTTTGATACCAATTTCATAGTTCTGGGTCAAAATGGGTGGGCTACGTGAAGTTGGCCCAACTTTTAAATTTTTGGTTCCACGGTGAAAGTTTGGACTTGCAAATTCTAAAAATGGACTTGCAAATAACTTGCAAAATAATGGCATAGATTTTACAAAAATTGAAATACTTAGGTGGGCCAACTTCACGAACGTGAATCATTGGCATAAGAAGACTCTCTAACAACCTTAGTAAACTTAGAAAAAACGCTTTTCAACTGATTAAAAATTAAAAATATTTAAGTTATTTTAACCTTTAATTTTACTAATTTTATGAGAATAAAATTTATATTTATAAATTATTATTAGAGTATTAGTTTAAACTTTGAAAATTTGCTTTTCTCATTTTATAACTGGCAAATTCATCTTCAAATTAAATTTCTTATATAAATCCCCTTGTGCTATTTTCATAATTTCATCATTAAATTCACACATAAAGTGTACAATTAGACAAAATTTATATATTTAAAAAAATATAATAGGAAAATATCATTTTAATTGTAGAATAAAAATTCAACTTATGCTCAATGTTGCGTCCCTTTTCAATTCGTGCCCTTGGCATAGGCACAATTCGTTACATATTTATTATACCACTGTATAGAATAATGATTTTAGACGTTGATCTATATGAAATTCATAATAGAAAATGTTATATGTAATAATAATTTTAATTTATGATATAATATTTAATAATTTATTTAGGATTGCGATAACGATAAAAGTCAATCGACATAACATGAATAACTTTCCGTATAAAATGCATACGTTAAATGTATAATTTTCAATGTTGTATCTTTATCGTGTCTTGGAAAATATGTATATTTGATAAAACTGAATATGGTTACTTAATATCGATATAATGTGTCTTGTACATATCAGTTCAAAATTATGTATTTTATATCTTATTCTTACATTATTTCATTAACACTCAACTTAAAATATAGGTATAATCATTGGTTTTAGAATATTATACAGATTCGTCATCGTATTGTTTAAATTACTATTATATTCTTGGACGCAGTCAGTGGACGTCTTTATAGCATTGTAAAAAAAGTGTCTTTGTCTACGAAGCATTACTAATTTTAACAACAGAATAACACATCTGTATATTTTAAAATCAAAATGATAGATTATAATAAGTAATGGTATAGGAATTTGTATATTCCACCTGACCTATATGATTTGGTTGAATACATTTTTTAGTCTAAGATTTATATTAATAAAGGTTACACAAAAATAATAAAATACAATTAACATTTTTTTTATTAAATTAATATGAAGATATTTGTGAACTTAAGAAAATTGTTTCGTTTATACAAAAAAAAATAAAATAATAATGTATTCTATAATTTTTAATTTATTATATATTATATATTATATATTGTATCTTTAGTCGTATCTGTCAAAATTTTTAAGATTCTAAACACTTGAAAAATGCATGAGTATTTCATTGTATTATTTATTTATAGATTAGTTATCAATAAAAATAATCACACAATTAAAAAATGAAATGTTGACAAATCCTTATGTCATATAAAATTCACCATAATAAATTAAGCATAAATTTACGACTTAATTCTAATCTATAAAAACTTATATTGCATAAAACTTTAGGTAATAACCTAAAGTTTTATGCAATATTGAATTTAATTTATTCCTTAAATTATACATATGTGATTGGTATTAAAAAACTTCTTAAGATATCAAGGAGTTTATACTAATGTATAGTTTCTGTTAGTATGAGAAATGACGAAATGCATATAAATAATGTAACACTTCAAAAATGTTAACAGAAGAAGAAAATATGACATTGTAATATAAATAATTCTCACAATGAAAACAAAAACTACAATTTTTTAAATATATTCAACACTAAATCAAAATTTAAAAAATATTGATGTAAAACTTTTTTGTTAAAATTTATTTGATTATTAATTATTAATTATTATCATTAGTAAGCAGTGGCGTATTTTGAGGGGGTATCTTCCATGTCTGGACACCCCCCGACTTTAAAAGTATTAATATATTGGATATTGGTCATAACGTACAACTTTTCTATTATACTATTTACATGAGTTTCAAATGTAAAACTTTTTGTCGATTCCTAATATGGTAAATTGTTAAAAAGTAAGGTCAATGTTTTTTACATCAGTAAATAATTCTAAAAATGCTGTTGGTGATATTTAATAAATGTTGGACACCCCCCGAGAAATCACTCAAAATACGCCACTGTTAGTAAGTGACAAAAAATATTGAATTAGTATAAACTATTATACTTGTATATTAAAATTAATTATATCAATATGCGCTAATAATTACAATTGATGTTACTAAGTTATGATCAGGGGCGGAGTGGCCCGCCGGGCAACCGGGGCAATGCCCGGTGGCCTGGCTTGCTTATATAAGAAATGGCCTGGTCCTAGTGTGATGAAAATAATTAATATTTAAAATATTTAACTATTTTTGATCACTGTAAAAACATCGAAAACAAATTTACAATGTGATATGTGAACACCAATTATTAATTTGTAAATACTCGATGTTGCGATAACTCGTTTTCTTATTATCGGTCGTCTTATTATTATAATAGACAAGTTAACACACAATCTATAAATAGTTATTCAAACGAGGGTATTATATTGTAATTGACACAAAACAACAAAGTATATGACTATGGTTGTAAATATCATCACAGGCTTGCATTTTTATTTAATCAATGACCAAATACCACAGTTTATGTTTGTAAAATATAATATATTTTACAAACATAATGTGTATTGAAAATAAAAAACAAATCGAAAATTGCACATAAACTTATTAAAAATGTATGGTTTTGTTTGGATTTATTCTGTATTGATCGTATTATCGCAGATTATACAAACTATAATATAACTATAATATAAACTATAATAGTTATAATAATAATAATAATAATATTTTATTAACGGAATAAAATTCCAATTTACAATAATATGTTAATGACAGTTGTAGGTACATGTGTGAGTTATACTAAAAATTTATACAAATAATAGAGAAAAAAAATAAATAAATAAAATTAAAATATATATTTTTAAGTTATAAGAAATTAAAAATTTGACAATTTATCAAACAACAATGTTTACTAATTAAACGTTATAGTTAGGTAATAATCTAAAAATAACAATTCAAAGAATTAAGAGTCATATTGAATAGGTCTAAGTTATTGAAAAAGTTTCCACATGACATCAATATAATAGCAGGATAGTATGACATGTAGTTAGTTTTAATAATTGAAACATAAAAAGGATGTTAATTTCTTGAATTATTTACATCTACTTTGAAGTTAATACGTTCCAAAATTTCTGGGCAATCGATAAAATTATGTAGAAATTTAAAAAGAAATTTTAAATTTAACATTTTAAATCTACTGTTTAAGGGAGCAATATTAAAAAAAATACTAATATTAATATATCCTGAATGAGGAAGTCTGTTAAAATGACATTTAAAAGATAAGTATCTCAAAAAATTATTTTGTATATTAAATAGACTCTGGTTTTGACAAATACTATCTGAGTGCCAAATTAAAGAGGCATAGTCAATATGAGAGCGAACTAAGGAATAATATAATATTTTTAAAGCTGAACTATCGTTGAAATCACTACACATACGTTTTAATAATCCGAGCTTCATAAAAGATTTATTACGAATATAATCCACATGACTATTAAAAGATAATTTTGTATCAAATGAAACTCCTAAGTCATTAATAATAAATTTACGTATTAGATTAGTATTATGTAAAACATAATTAGAAAAGGTAGTGGTTTTTTTTAAAGAGTACGATATAACGGAGCATTTATCAATATTTAAGTACATTCCATTATTGATGCACTATTTATATAAATTATTTAAGTCGGCTTGAAGTTTCAGTGAATCATCAATACTTAGTGATGGGCATAATCGAGATATATAATCGAGATATCTCGATTATGAAAATAATCGAGATATCTCGATTATGAAAATTATATTGATTATATAATCGAGATATTTCGATTACGAAAATAATATCTCGATTATATTATAATCGAATGATTATATTATATTCGAATGATTTATTATAATCGAATCATACTTTCTAATGATATCTCGTTTATTAAGTTTATTTTTAAAACAATGAATTCTTAGCCTCAAAATAGTCAAAATGTTAATAATCGGATATAAATTATTTGGAATGAATGAATGACGTCCATGAAACGAGGGAATTTAACTAATAAACTATAATAAAACTATTATTAAATTGTTGTTGACTTAATGGGTAATATATTTTTCTAACCATAGGATTATTTGGTAGGACATAGCTATAGTAAAGTTGTTGATATTTACCAAGTATAAATAATGTAAAGATAACATAAGAAAAAGAAACCCGTCTATTGTTATTATTCGATATTTCATTCAAAACAATTCGATTATTTTGAACGAGTAATATCTCGATTATTAATATTTCATTTGGACATTTCGAATGATTATTTCGAGTGATATCTCGATTATTAATATTTCATTTGGACATTTCGAATGATTATTTCGAGTGATATCTCGATTATGAAAATGTCTCGATTACTAATCATTCGATTATTAAAATCATTCGATTATGCCCATCACTAATCAATACACTTGATTTTTTTGAATATTTTAGTGTCATCCGCAAATAACAGACAATTTGAGTAATTTAGAAATGTATTAATATCGTTAATGAAAAATTAAAAAAGTAATGGAGATAAGTGATCTCCTTGAGGTACACCTGATAATACATTTTTTGAATTAGATATAAAATTTTCGTATTTAACAACTTGGAAACGATTTGTTATAAATGAGTTAAACCATGAAAGCAAAGGATCTCTAAACCCATATAATTTTAGTTTGTGAATTAATAAAGAATGGTTAACCCTATCGAATGCTTTTTAAAAATCTGTATAAATTACGTCTATTTGAGCTTTATCTACAAATGAATCTAAAATTGATTGTTTAAATATACATAAATTAGTAATTGTTGAAGGTTTAGGACGAAAGCCATGTTGTTCATTAATAATATATATGATTAAAAAGTGGGAAAATAGTTTTGTTTACGATTTTAGAAAAAATTTTAGGAATTATGAAATCTTAGAGATTGGTCGATAATTTGTAACTTGAGATTTGTCTCCTTTTTTATATATACGTGAGATGAAAGAATACTTCCATGAGTTTGGAAAACTACCTGATTGAATTGACTTATTAAATAAAAAGGTTATAATTGGTGACAAAATAAATGCTGTTTCTTTAAGAAATTTGGGTGAAATATTATCAGGACCTGTGGAGTAATTAGATTTTAAGGACCATAATTCATTAAACACCTCCATAAGAGGAATATTTATTGAATTTATAGGAAGTAAAGAGTTTTCAGAAATATTATAATTACTATTAACTTTATAGTTAGTTAAGTTATTTAATTTATAAACATTAGAAAAGTGTTGCTTAAATAAGTTAAAAATATCAATACCAGTATTAGCTTCAATATTGTTATAAGACATGGAAGCAGGTAACTGCTTAGTAGATTTTTGTAAATTATAAAAATTCCAAAATAATTTAGGATTGACTTTGATTAAACTTTGAGTTTTATTGATAAATAAATTATAATCACGATATCTATTAGTTTTGCATTTATTACGAATATTTGAAAAGTTAAAATAAGAAGTGGGTGTTTTTAAAATTTTGAAAATATGGTGTGCATTTTTTTTTTCTTTAATTAAAACTTTTAGTTCTTTACTAAACCAAGCTGGGTATGATAACTTATGTCTATGGACTTTTGGAATAAAATTAGTTATTGCATAATTAATATGAGAATAAAAAGTATCTAGATTGTCATTAATATTAGAATTAAGATTAAATAAATTAGACCATTCAATAGACCCTATATAAGATATAACAGATGTATAATCTCCAGTATTCCAATTAAATACATAATCATAATAATCTAAATCAGAAACACATTTATAGGTATATGTTACAATAAGTGGTGGATGATGCAAATCAACAGGTACAAAATGATCCATTAACCCCTTCCCAGCTATGCCACTATTAATGTATGTCCATTATTATTAATTACAATTTTCCCTGTTTTGTTCATTTAATTCATGAAAATTATACTGAAAATAACATTAATTTCCTGAACAAATTTGAAAAAACCTTTTAGTTTAGAAGTACAATATTATAATATATAGCTTTAAAATATTTGCTTTAAAATATTTCTATAATAATCTTAATCTATCTATATATCAAAATGATATATAAATGTGAAAATAGAATCTTTTTCACTCATGGTTTTTGAAATACTCATGTAATTATCTCGGTTTTTTTTTTTACGAAAGTCTATATTATGGAACATGTTTTAAACTTAATTTCAATTCTATAAGTTAATTGAGTAATTATTATTTCAAATTTTTTTATTTTTCAATACCCCATGGCGCAGCATGGCAAAAAAATATATGCACCTGTCTTTTATATTAAAACTGTCAAGTAGACCACCATTAGGCAGCTAATAAAAATCTAAACCACTAAAAATATCTAACCATACAGACTCGCTATCAGCCCTAAATCTGGACTAAAAGGAAAAGGAAAACGACGATTACGATTTTATTTTATTTGCATGTTGTTACGTATACACATAGCAGTGGCGCACCCAAGAGGGGGGGGCTTTGGAGCTGTAGCCCCCCCCCCCCAAAAAAATAATATGTTTTACATTAAATTATACATTATAACATATAGTCACAAGTATAGTATTACAATGATAGGTATGAAAGGTAAAATTTTTTTCAAGTGTTATTACTATGTTACTTATACATTAATAGTTCAATTGGTAGGTATGTGATAACGTTTCTGGCAATCTCCGATCGCTTATTTCGTTGAAAATTATTTTTAGACTTGTAAGTTGGTACTATCGATTGCGCGTTAGTTATATTAGTTAGGTAATACTTAACCAATATCTAAGTAAAATACTTCAAACGACAGATATAGATTTTTCTACTGCAATTAACCAAGTAGAAAGTGTAGTGTCTATTCTCCGTCAACTTAGAAGTAATACCAAAAATGAATTTAAGCAATTATTTCTAGAAGCACAACAAGTTACCTCTAATTTAGACTTGACTATATCTTTACCTAGAATAACAAAACACATAACAAAACACTCCGGATTGATTCATTTCTTAATAGTCTTTCAGATCGATTTTTAAAACATAAAAATCTTTTTATAAGTTTTAAATGTCTTTTACCAACCGGGCATAATCTGACAAATGAACAAATTTCAAATTTTAAAAATCTTTTTGACTTTTATGAAAAAGATATGCAACAAAAGAGTTTTTCTGTTGCAAAGGCCGAATTCGAATTGTGGTACGAAAAATTTAAAAACTATTGCTGTACTTTACCTCTAAATGCAATTGATGGTTTAAATTTATACGATTTAAAAATATTTGAATCAGTATTTATACTTTTGAAAATATTTGCAGCGTTACCAGTAAGCACAAGTACAGCTGAGAGATCGTTTTCCACTCTACGGCGAATCAAAACATACCTCTGAAATACAATGGGACAGTCACTTTTAAATGGATTAGAAAATCTACATATACACCGAGAAATACAAATTAAAGAATCCGAAGTACTAAAAGTTCTTTCCGAAAAGGGACCCAGGAAACTTAAATTTTAAATTAATTTTTGATAATATATATACTTATAAATATAATTATAAATATTTAATACATAAAATAACATATATAATGCATTAGGTATGTGGTAATAATAAAAAAAAATAATTATTTAAAAATGAATGGTAATTGTTTACTTGTGTCTAAGGAAAGTAAGAAAATGTTTAAGCCTCCCCAAAAAAAAAATCCTGGGTGCGCGTCTGACACATAGCTTTACGAAAAATAAATAATTGAAGTAAATTCACAACAATTATTAGAGTTACTGTATTTTATATAAAAAAAATGTAAATGGTAATTATTTAAATGTATAAGTCACTATATTCTGTAATATTCTGTGTGTATCAGAGGACTGTCTCGTTGGTGTTTATAGTATATCCTACAAACAGTCCCACCTTCAAAAGAGTTAATCAGCACATTTTAACCAATGATGGTTTATAAGAAATATATTAATATACAAGCATATAGTAATATGTATATTTTCCAATCTTTAATTGTAATTTTATATATATTTTTTATAATAATTATTTTATAGTTTTTTTATTGTTTGTGGATTATTTTCTATTTTTATCGCAAAAATTATTTATAATATTATATATACGCTAAACTCACTGTATTATAATTACAAATCGATTATGTAATAAATAGTTTATTTTGTATTTGTAATAATAATAACATATTATTTAAAAAAATACGTATTATGACATATTATGTATTATATTAGTATTTATATATATATATATATATATATATATATATATATATATATATATATATATTATGATATTAATATTATCATACTACAATAACATATTTTTAAATAATTCAGTTCATGAGAGATATTTATATTAAAGATATTTTTAAACGGAAACATTTTTTATCACAGAAATTTATTACTGAAGAAATATTTTATTGAAGATACATTAAATCGAAGATATTTTATACTAGAGATATATTGACCGGAAATATTTTCGAGGAGATATTTTGACTTGTACCTTGAAATATATCCAATTAGAGATTTATCAATTAATAATATTAGTAACATAAAACATAGAAAAGCTTAAAAGTTAAGTGTGGAATGTCACATATAATTATTTAATTTTAAATTTCTTACTAAAATAAGAATAATAAATTTATATTTATAATTTTATAATTATATTATATATTTTATTAATAGTTAAATAATTATGTGGATGAATCCAGTAAAATTAATTACAGTTGTAAATACATTTTTTCGAATCATGAGTGAAAACTAAATTGAAATGTAGGGTTAACTAGTTATATAAGTATCACTATGAATTATCAAAACTTTTTGAACATTTGTCATACTAATTACAGTAATAAGTTAACAAGCAGCTGTATAATTAATGGATACGATGTAAGCCTGTTGACTTTTTGGCGTTTTTAAAACTAATGATGCTTGATTTTTAATTTAATCCGTATATCTCTCTCCTTTTAAATGAACACTATTGATATCGGTTACAAATAAATAAAATTTGTTTAGACGACAGAGCTTACATGGTATACAAATGACTACTATATTATGGGTGTATTACTGAGGCAACCCCTAATTTTTTTTACTCCATCAAAATTAATCGACCGGCGTTGTCCTTAACCAACACAAATAATATAATTTATTCACCCTATGTATACATTTTTATAAGTACACACCCACATTATAATAATTGTAATGTGGGTGTGTACTTGTACAAAAATAATTATTATGACGATGAATGTATTACATACACAATTAACAATATATATTTATTGTTGATATAACGTACAATATAAACAATGATATTATGTGGTATCGATTTAATATTAAATTTTTTATTATAAGTTTTATCTAATAATTTTTATACAGTTTGGTATTATTTAAAAAGCTTATAATAAGCAACTAGTTTATTTGATCGAAAATTCATCATATAATCGAATATCATGAACAATAAACTATTGCAATATACATTTTTAATTATGATATAATAAGAAAATCATAATACATATAATATTATATGAAGTAATTTATAATATTAATTTTTAACCTATTATTATTGGCATGTAAAAATATTATGAAACATATGATAATATATCAGTTTGTTACGATGAATACATAATTTACTGTATAATAATTTAATTATTTGTTGAGTCAGTTATACATTATTTATATGAATTATTTTCAAAATAATTAAAAAAAATAAGGTTTCAATAAAAAAAATATAAACAATAATATGCTTTTATAAAAACGTATTGAATTAAATACATAAGTATATCTGAACATAATGACATATAATATAATATAACATAATCTAATACAATATACTTTTGCATATTATCCACTTTCATGTTTGTTATATGATTATAAGTTGATTTTTAAGTATTATATTTTTATTCCTGTTGACTGTTAGTATATAATCAGGACAATTAAAAAAATCATTACGAAATGTTACGTAAATTGGCTTATTAGTTATGACAACTAATTTATTATAAAATATAAATTTATTCCATATGCAGTATCGTGGTTCTGGTGGTAGACGAGGAAGAAAATAGTTTAAAAAAATAAAAAATAAGATTTAATTATAAAAATAAATTACTTGTGGGTCATTGAATTATTGAATATTATTTAAAATTAAATACTAAATTATGTGTTATATAAATATTATTTTTTAAAAATTTTAATATTCTTTATTATATCTTATTTTATTTAATTTAGTAACTTTATGTTAGAATATATGATTGGAAATACTAACTTCAAGAGTTGTCAATATCTAAACTTATGTCTGAATATAATATTTTCTTATTTTTGGTATAATTTACGCCTTTGTATTATATATCAATACATCTGTAAGATATGTTAAGTATATAAAGTAGTAAAATAATTTATTAATAAAAAAAAATTTAGTTCAGTAATAATACGATATTCATGTTATAAAAAATAATATTTATATATTTGATCAATACTATTCAGATATATTTAAATAGGAATATTATTAGTATTATATAATTTAAATATTAATATACTTATCAAAAATAACGGCGAAAAAATATATTTGAAAAAAAAATGAAAAACACGTGACGTGGAAAAAGTTTATGAAATATTCTAAGTTTGTAAAAATAATATATTACTAGCAAATAAAACTGATAAAATAAATAATAATGTAAGTGCCTTAAAACATGGAAAGTTAAACATATAACATAAAAGCAATATATTTATATAAATTTTAGTTTACGAAAAAACTGTAACACGACAATTGTAAAATTGAAATCTTTGAACAACGTAGTATCATCAGAGTAGTATAATATTCGGAGAAAAAAAGGTCATCAATGTTGCATCTTTATGGCTCTATCGATAAATCATTGCTACGAAACCCACATATATATATATATATATATATATATATATATATATACATATATATATATATATATATATATATATATATATATATATATATATATATACATATATATTATACACATCATCTGTGCCTGTACATAAACCGCAGTGCACACAAAGTGTCAACTAAAAGAATAACTACTGTCTCGTGCACTGCAAACGTATGCATAATGTCTAAATATATATATAGATATGCATATATGCATAGGTGGCTAATAATCCGCAGTATCGGTTGCTGTTTATGGGCAGCTGCAGCACCCGTGGTCGTCCGTCGCCGAGCAGTATACGTGTGGTTGCGCACGTTTAACCCTTATATACGCGTAGCGAGCGAAGACGCGATATAATGAGAATCAGATTTAGATAATGAGCGGAGTCTCGTTTATGTGTATACGTGTGCGCGTGAGCGGTTGCGTGCCTGCGCGGTCCTCTATATCTGTATACCTACATCCGCGACTGTTGGTCGGCTGGCAGCGCCGTCGGTCTCAATAATTGACCTGAACATGTAATGGTGCACCAACGTGTACCCCGCAGCAGGATCTGTGCAGCTGCGAACCGTGCGCGTACGGCGACGATTAACCTACTCGGCGTCGGCGAGCGGTGGCACATCGCGTATCATTATTGTCTGCGCACACGTTTCGCTCTCCGCGGCGGCGGACCGGAATAGATACGTATTTCGCACGTGACGCGCGCGTTCACCGGAACCACCGACCGACCGCCCCGCCCAACCGCCGGCGATGCGATATATTTACTTACGGACACGCGTAACGCGGCGCGGGTTGCGCGCTGTACGTGCGCGTGTTGTGCGATGCGGTCGGACGCGACGGGGAAAACCGCCGGAACCGGAACGGGGACGCGACAAAGGCGGCGGAAACTGGTGTCGAGCTGCGGCGGCGGTGTACGTGCACCGCCGCGGATGAGAGGCGAACAACACCGCCGCCGGATAAATAAAAATACCACTGCCGGTAGCGGTTTTTTAAACACTGAGATAATTATAATTAATTGGCGTCGGCAAAGCATACATGACAAAACGACGGGCTAGAAAAGACGATATAAGACGCGCGCGCGATGTGATCTTCACTGCTGCGCTCGGCTCTATCCACCGTTTTCCGTTGCGGTGCTCTATTATACTCGCACGCACACGCGCCTGGTAGCAGAGCAAACTAATTTGACGACAACCTCAACGGAGTCGATCTATGTGCGCGGCGGCGGCTGCCGCATAGGAGGAAGACGACGGGACGGGACGAGACGGTGGAGGCAACCGCGGCGGCGGCGGCGGCGGCATTAGAACAAAGACGACGTCAACCGTACATATAATATATTTGCTTCGGGAGCGCGCGAGTGCGGACGGGGTGAAGGGACCTTGGTCGTATACTCGTGTAATATAATTGTGGTCGTCGCCGCCGTCCCTTTGACGGTAGTCGCTCATTTTCACATTTACATTATAATTAGCCGGTTTGTTTCTTTGCAACCGCCACCGCGCACCACCACCGTGCTTGCCGCAGCGTTTGTATATATATATATATGCTTATACGTTTGTCTCATTTATTGCCGTCGCCGCCGCCGTGTTTTACACGTGTTTTCACGCTCAGTCCTGCAGGGCGGGCGGAGCGGCAAGCAAGGAGGACAGCAGGGATCCCCGTTACGATTATAATTACGAATATTATTATTAGTAGAAACGACGTTTCTAAAGCTATTATATAGACGTCAGTGGCTGTGGCGGTGTCTAGGGTTTACACAAACGACAACCTACACCGGATCTTTTGAGCGCGTTTTTCTGCCTCCATCGTCGACTAAACCTGCCGTCACCTAAGTCTACGTGCGAGTACACTTTCAACGACGGTGTGCAAATACGACAACGACGCGATCACTAAAAACTCTAACAGCATAAACGATTTACGGCGCCACCGAATCAATCTCTAGTAGCGCACGCATTACATACTACATATATTTATATTCACTTAATGCTGCCGCTGTAGCTAATCTGTTCGTCGGCGGCAGATTATCGACAGCAGCCACCCCTATTTGTACTAGTGCAGGCGAATAAAAAGGTTCTTTTCCCTACTTCGGTAGTCGGTACTGATGCTAATACAGATACGCATACATGTCCACGGTAAGTACCCATACTACTAATAGTCGGTGAGATGCTACTGTCGCCGGCGCCGGTGGTTTGTTATTGCGGCGGCGGGTGTTGCACAAACAAATCGACAAACAAACGAGCGCAAACATACGTCAACAATGACGGTGAATGAAAACTGCCGTCCTCGTTTACATTGAATATATTCTCGAGGTTACCCATCACTGCAGTGTATAACAACACGAATTCGTATGTCACAAATAAGGTCGGCTGGGTGTGCAAGCCGTCCCAAAATTGTGTACAGCCCTACGGAAATTATTTTAGAAAACAATCAACAAGATAATAGAATATGTAAGTGAATGTACTGCAACATATATACATCTGCAGTGGTGTTTAAGCGTGGAGAACTAGGGTAAAAGAAGGGAGGAGTGCAAACGGGAACGGCGTAAAAAATGAAAAATTTCAAGTTTAATAACATAAAACGGACACATGTATAGCATAATAAATACCGCGGCCGATGGTGTTATATTTATATACCGCCGTGTAATAGCTGGCCAAAAAACAAAAAAAAAAAAAAGGAGAAATAACACGACGACTGTTGTAATATGACAGGGCGTTGAGCCAACATCCACGACGACAAATCTGTGATGGCGAGAGCTATAATTATAAATGATTACACACACGATTATGATTATTATGATCGTGTATATATTTCTCGTGCTCTATGCTGCGTGTACGCCCACGCCGCCTACGCGTAATTATAAAACGTAAACATAAGCTAATACGACGACTACAGTCCCTTTGAACAGATTAATTTTTTCTTTGCACTCACCCGCTCATGTGTGTATTTTGGAATTTGGAAAGAAAAACAGACGTTTATAACATATGTATTGTGTCTATAGGACGAAGTCACCGCATGTACCTTAATGTACTTAACGACGAGTTGGTACTCGGTATGCTATAAATATTTCTTTAATTTAGATTTATATGTAATAGCTTCTTAATGCACTACAAATAATAACTATATGTTTCCTTCCTAATATGCTTATACATTTTTTTCCAAATGAATCGAACGCGTATTGCAATCGTTTAAATTTATCCTACTAAATTCGTCGAAAATATAATTATAGATTTGGTAAGATCATTCATGTGGGCATGTTAACACTCGGACATTTACATTGCACCAAGAATCAATATATATATATGTTACGGTGAAAGACGATAATTGGTTTAAAATGACATTTACATGCAAAGAGCATTTCAAATTCAAATTTACTAATTTCATCGGTCAATCACGTCATTTACTAAGACTATTCGTAAACAATCAAAAATCTTATATTTTTCACTATTTGAAACTAAATGATTATTTTATTATTTAATATACATAAATTGATGGTAATCATTCATCGTAAATTATCCTTGCTGTCACCAATCCTATCTATGTTATGATATTTTTAATTAACGAAGCTATATCAAATACAATAATCACAATAAACACGTCCATAAACAAGACACACCGGTACGCGGCATGCTGACCTTACTAAGCCGTAATTGAAAAGTAAAGTTAGTCACTTAAATATATAAATTTACATTTTTCTCGTCAAAGAAAAAACTGTATCAACTCTTTAATTGGTAAATTCGGACTAAATACGTAATTTTCCTATTTAATTGGTAATAGACTCCAATAACCGGTGAATACCTACAGTTATAACATTTACCAATTTTCAGAGAAATTACGTCTTTACCGATAAATTATGTAATTGACTGTATTGACGTCTTTCTCTATAACATATAGACAGATATGCTGCATAAGCAAAAATATTATAAGTATAGTGATTGAAATAAAGTTGAATACATTCAAAGAACTTTTGAACATTTTAAGAGTGGTTTTGAATTTAAGTGGTTATTAATTGATAAATTAATAAATATTTTTAATGTCAAGTTGTGTATAAGTACTAAAATCGTGTTAAACTAATATACAATTTTTAAATTTCAAACTAAAATATATAATTTATAACAAAATATCCAATTAAGAAAAATAAATTTGGTGGTCTTGAATTAGTATGCACATGTAACTTACAGACTGTTATTCTTTTAGGAACACATTTGAATAGATTATTTACCTTAACTTTTCAGTAGCATTCATCACTTATTGTTGAAACTATATGTATCTAAAATATAAATAATTAGGCACAATCTAAAATTTTAAAATTAACTTTTCATTAGTAGTAGGGTTTAACGTGGCAAAAAAGGATAAGAGACACTCTAATTCATATATCATCAGCGTTCTATATATTCGCATACAATTACTAGGTAATTAAATATAAATAAGTATATAAAGGTATTATAAGATGTAAGTGAACAATTTCCTCTACAAACTATTAATTTGCTATAAAAATTAACAAATTAACAGAATGTTAATATATTTTAATAAAAAAATGAATTAAAAAGATACATATATATAACTAAATAATTTTTATTTAAAACTTAATATTTTGAATGTAAAACACTGTTTAACACCTAGTGACGTCAGCTAAATTGTAAAGCCAATTATTCAACTGTATTATTGTGTATAATTATTTTTAACAAATAGTTGAGTGTTTCAGAAAACTTTTCAGAGAAACGTTAAAAGAGACGCTTTATAAGTAATTTGAGAGGTAAGGGGACTGAGTCTTCTTACAACCCCTTACTTAAGTCTTGATTATTTGTTGGTTTTACAATTCATGACACTAAATCTCATATATTTGTGTCGGCAAAATTAAGTAATCATAAACGTGCGCACAAGAGGTCTCGGATGTGCCTATATACCCGCAACATTTAATCGAAGCCCTTAAATTTGAGTCCCGTGGCAAATATTTTAACTGATGTTACTAGAGTAAAAATGTAATTTTTTCTAAAATATGTAACGGAAAATAAATTGTGTTTTGTGATAAAAAAATTATAAAACGTAAAATATTTTAAATTTACATGGAAAAACTTATTTTAATTAAAATAGTTAGATATTACTGATTAAAAAAGTATAACTAGTAAATCAATATGGCAATTATCTGAGATATTTGATCTAACAATTCAAGTAAAAGATTATTGACCACTGATTCAACGTTATTCTATTTATTTTTTTTTTTTAATTAAATTTGAAAACTTCTGATAAATTTATTCTTTATTATTCTATAGAATAAATGTATCAAAAAGGTTTGATCAAAAACATGTAGTTCTATTTAGCAAATACTTATAAATACTAAATGTAAAATAAAAATAATAAAATATGTTTATTGTTATTTCTCTTTACCATTGTAAATTATTTATTATTATTGAATTGAAAAGTAAGTTACCTACTTAATAAAGTATATGAATTAACAATCTAAATATATAGAATAATGAACAAAATATAGAGATTTTTTAAAAAAAACACAAAAAACTAATTATCATTAAAGTAAAAAATATAAATTAAAATTATTAAAACAATAAACGGTCAAGTAGAAATTAAATATATAAATATAATTTTAACACTACTAATTACTAAGTGTGCTTTTTATTATTTTCTATAATATAAATAATTGAAACATAAATTATAAACTCAAATCAAATTTTTTATTATTATTACTTATTAGGTGATTACAAATATTATATTCTAGCTAAAATTGACGACGAAAAAATTTGTAAAAATGATGATTTAGTATTAATTATTTCTACAAATGCTTCGTCTATACCTTTTGTAAAGTTGTTTACTGGAGGATACATGACTTATTTTAATTTACCATGAAGTTATAATATCGGTATTAAAAATTTTAATGATGGAAATAGAATATGTTTGGTAAATATTGTCTGGTAAATTATTTTGCTAAATCAATTATTATTGAATTTAATGATTCCAGTATAAACAATATTTTAAGTTCATTTTTTTTAAATACTACGAATTTTCAGCATTTTTTCAGTTACAAGTTGTTTATATGTAGAGGTATTTTCAAAATTAAATATTGTGAAAAATGAATTTAGAAGTACCATGACCTAAGACCGTTTATAATTATTAATTTTACTTTTCACAGAACAAGAAATGGTCTCTAATGTGAAATAGATTTAGTTATTAATGAATTTAATAATTTAAGTTGTAAACGGATGTTATTATAAATATATAATTATTTTGATAGAGTATAAAAGTAAAAAATGTAAATATTATTTGTTCGTATGTTAAAATGTATTAAGATTTGTACGTGTCTCATGTAAGTGATAAATTACTACATATTACATCGATAATTTCTTATTTTTGTTCATGAGCGTATATTAAGCTTTCATATCGATGGAACAAAAATAATTTTATTTCTATATCATGTAACAACTTATTTTTATCAAAATAATATATTTACGGTAAAATAAGTATACACATTAGTTGATAGGTTGCGTTATAAATTATTTAGCAAATATTGAACTAGATTAATTGTAAATATATCTAAATCGGAATATTTCTCTGATCCCTTGCGATTCCATCTAGAACAGGTTTTACTGTATTATACAAGTGCCATTGTTGAACTATACTATCGTTAATAACACTGTTATTTATAGTAAATTAGGTGATGACGAGCTAACAGAACGTTTGTGTTTACTTTGATGAACGATATGTTTAGTAAGCTATATGTATATATAGATAAGGTCCTATCACGCGTGTAGTTAATTAATTAGTTCGTGAATTAGATATTGAATTAAAGATTGCAAACAATAAACACCATCACCGCTATAACGTTTTTACAGACTAAATATTGTTGTTGTAATTTTTTTAACATTTTTTTTTAGATATTCACAGACCGGATTTTTATAGACGATTTCCGGTCGTTGAGCCGGTGCAAGTTACATTAGGTCAACTGCAGTATGGTTGATGCAACAATCTTTCTTATCGGACAACATTTTCCGTTGCTATCAATATAGTATGCACCAAAGTGCATTCAACATAACAGTAATTGCGCTGCACGTCAATCTAGTCGCATTAGACATCGAGCATATTTTACCGCCAAAGGTACAGACGTACACAGTTATAGGCAGTATTATCTATCATTTTATGTATACCGTTACTGCAGTTATTAATTAAACTGAATAATAATAATTAGACATTTAAAATGTCTGCATTTACAACCATTGTTGTCTGTACGGATATGAAAATAGCTGTAAACAACACATCAATTATAATACACAATTCATACAATCTTTTTTTAACTAAAACGATTGAAATAGTTGAAAAGGGATGTTAAAGTTGATGAATCCGGTAAGATTTCTACTTCCAATTCGAAACGGTTGAACGGTATAAGCTACAATCGCTAGATTGTGATCTCGATAAGTCTAAGAACGTAAAAGTTCGTAACGAATTACGTACCTACTCTCGATTGAATGGTAACTCGAAATGTTCGCCGCTTACAATATTTATCCTATGCACGCTAAACGAGAATTACGATCACAGACTTCTAGAAGTTTAAGTGGACGATGCGGTCCGTCGAAATATAAATTTTAATACGGAAGAATATAAGATTGCCGAAACATAATGCATTTGCTGTCATTCGCTATTAAAATAACTACGGGCACGTAAGCACATAATGTTTAACTATTGTCTGTTCACCGTACCTAGTAGCTGGTCCGATGATGTCGACGACGATTGGTGCCGCAGGTGATGCTGCAAATCCATACGCCGGCGTGGCCGTCGGCTTCTGGTGTTTTGCGGTTGTTTTCCTATCACCACGAAGTCTGCTGCCACGGCTGTGCCATCACCGCGGCGTCACCGAGCAATTCCGCGGAGCACAACCTGTCCGGCGCCGCCAGTCGGTGCGCCGACGACGGCGCGAGTTCGCGCGCACGACCACGGCGTCGACTTTTGCGGGACCGCGACTGCGACACGACTGCCGCAGCAGCGGTGGCGGCGGCTGCGGTAACGTCGGACGATAACAACAAATAATTTTTCTCGAATTTTACCGCTGCCGCCCGTGGGTGCCGGTCGTTGCTCGGCGTTACGGTGCGCGTATAGTTGCAGCGATTACACGACCGTTAAGACGCCGACACGGGTGTGCGGTTAAACGCGTCGCGCGCTCGCGCTACTATCAACGTACCGTATCCGTAACGCGTAGTGTCGCGTGTCCGCCGCAGGGCCGTGCCGGGAACGAGGGACCGGACGTGAGCGCCGCGCTGCTCCCTGCGATCAGTCGGTCGGTCGGTCTGTCCGTTCGTCCGTCCGTCTGGCGGTCGGTCGGTCGGTCGGTCGGTACCGAATGTCGCGGCTGTATGGGCGGGCCGGAACACGATCCTTTATTGTTCGCGTCGCGCCGTGTAGAAACGATAATCCGTGTGCACTGGCCGTCGCTGGCTACTGCAGTGTTATTATACAACTGCACCGCGCGCGCGCGCTATACGACTGTAACGCCGATGACGTTTTGCGCGTATCGTTGGCGGCGGTCGGATGCTGATCCCGTGCCGTGTCGGGGGCGGGAGGGGGTGCTCCGCGTTTGCGACGGTTCAACGGCAGCGCCAGGAGGCTGGAACACGCGACGCATCGCTAGGACCCCGCCCACCGGCCAGCGCCGGAAACTCCACTACCCGCTACGCGCACCACCACCGCCACCGCGACCACCATCACCGCCAATCGCTATCGTCGCCGACTGCACCCGTCGCGTAAACCCTTCCGCAGTCAGTGTCCCCCGTCCCATACGTCAACCCATCACTAAATGCGTCGGTGTGCGCGAAGATTGTTATTTTTCACCTACGCTATATTAACGTGCGTAAGGAGCTTTTCGGCTTTTTGATTTTCGGATCTCGTTTTATAAGTCATAATAAGTCATTTTTGCGAGAACTTAATGAAATCAGCGCATTAACATCTTAATAAATGCTAACCAAAAACAAAAAAAGGAACAAAGTTAAATAATGTTGATTTTTCATCGTAAATCTGCCGACTGCATACAAAAATATGTTTCAATTTTTGAAGAGGGATGGGCATAATCTCTAAATCTATCACCTTTCCGATGTCTTTTCCAAGTCGTCTCTTTTGTAATTGCGTCTTAAATGTTATACGGAACACGAACGGTTGCGAACGCATGACAATGCAGCAGCAATAAGCAGCGGCAGCGGCATCGATTCCCGAAATACGTACGTGCGGCGAGAATGGTTATTAGTACAAGTCACTCGCGTCACTGTACGTCTTGTGTCATGTAATAATAGTGGCGATAAATCTCCGGTGACGATGGATGGCCGACGCCGTTGTCGGTCGGACGAGCGTCAACCGAACGACGGCCGTCGCGTGTACAGTCGATACGGTCCATGTACCCGCCATCGGCGCTGGGACACGGCCCGTTTATCGCTTGCGTGCGCTCGACGGACGATTGCGTCCTAGTGTAAATATCGCCGTCGGGTTGAACGTCCCCGAGCCGTGGTACCACGGACACCACCGCCCGGTCGGTGGCTATTGCTTTCCGTACGGACAACGGTAATGCGACAAGAAACAAGAGAAAATCATAGTTATTGACATTTGCGCTACGATGCAGGTTTGACACTCATAATTTTTTACTCCACCGGTTTTCTATTGAACCATAAATACGAATTGGTTCTCAACTGCACATGGTTGTCCAAATAATGAGCTCGAGCACTCACGCACCTGTTTTTCAGAACCCGAAGAATTTGAAAATCTTAAAATATCCTGTCTCGTATACCTACTTCAACAATAGTAATTTAACTAAAATCTTCATTATTTTATAACGTACACACTTGACTTTTAAATATTTATTACATTTAATAATGAAATGTGATTAATTACATCAGATTAAAGACGAAAGAATAATTATAAATAATTTAAATAAAATAGCAGTTCATAACAGTTCACAAATGTGTGTATACAATAAAAATGAATCATGTTTACTTATCTTGTTATATATTTCTTAAGCATGATTCACACTAGTCAGACACGTACCGACAGACACTGTACCGTACCGTTCCGATACAGACATGGTCAATTCATACTATTCAGACACGTACCGACAGACACCGTACCGTACCGTTAAAATAAACTATACCGACCCATATGTTCCCATACCTACATTTTCGCTACAACATCGTAAAGTGCATTTCAAGTTTGATAACTTTTTTTGATTACAAAATACGTAAAAATCACGATAATGTGCGAAATTAATGTATTACCTATATTATATTTTAGTTGATATTACCAGGTATGCTTATGGAAGTTAAAATGTTTTTCCAGCAAGATTCTTTGTACACATGGTCACTATATTTTTTGTGTGACAAAGCATAGAGACATTCTTGGTCTCTAACGAATTCAATCAGTAACTCCAAATTCATCACGTGTGGAAAATATAAAAAAGTAAAAAAAATTAGAAGTTTGTATAATAAAATGTACGAACTTCAAAAGTATGTAACTGTGAATAATTTCCCAGCGAATGACGGCAGATGGATACAATTTGTCTGTTGTTCATTCACACTTATCAGTCAGACGTGTTCCGACCCGTTCAGACACATGCCGTTCCGACAAAACATTCTCGCGCGGAATGTCGGACGGACGCTGTCGGATCGGTACGTGTATGAACGGAACGGAACGTTCAAATGTGAATTACCTATATTTAAACACACATAAAAATATTTTGCGGAACGGTACGGTACGGTGCCTGTCGGTACGTGTCTGACAAGTGTGAATCAGACTT
Source organism: Sipha maydis (assembly GCA_034509805.1). Lineage (NCBI taxonomy): Eukaryota > Metazoa > Arthropoda > Insecta > Hemiptera > Aphididae > Sipha > Sipha maydis. The sequence goes on from JASXSY010002731.1 coordinate 30,879, forward strand.
TATAGTAAACAAATTTACAGTATAAATAATTATCTATTTCCTGTATACGCGTATATTTGTGTTGGTGGTAGAGAAAATATATAAACTATATTTTGTATTGGAGTTATTTTCATTTATTTATTTATTTTATTTTTTTTTTTTTTTAGATTAAACCTCAACAACTAGGCCATTCAATAACAATTTATTTATACATATATATTACGGTTAAAGTATGAATACCGATCGCAGTAGATAAAATCTAGGATACACGAAATAGTTTGACCAAATTCCGAATGATTTTTTTGTAGTTCGGATTTTTTCAACTGAGATTTGGGCTTTGAAAAAATCCGACCAAAATTTGGTCTTGATCTAAAAAATAAACAACCACCTTTGGTAACAATCTAAAATTGTCATGGGATATTTTTTTCCGATGATTTTATACTTGTGTATAGAAATAATAATTATCACATTTCTTTATTTTATTTTATATTTTTACAAACTATTTAAGTCTATAAAATAAATGTAATTATTGGGTTGTTAACTAAATTATAAGTGCTTTATTGCGAAATATTTTGCTAGCACTTAAACTGTATATATACTACAATTACTCTTAATAATTTGGATTACCTGAAATATTTAAATTTATTTAGTTTTAACAAAAACATTTAACAAAATAAAATACTAAATTTCATGACGGTTATATAATTAAGAAGTTCATTATACTAAAACACTATGAATTGCACCCATTATATTGAAACACAGGTTATATTATAGTTGAAATGTGCAGAAATTGGTTATTCAGAAGCGAATTCTTATTTCTTATTAATATTAGATAATACTTAAGAACTTCTATTATTCCAAAATAAATTTATTTTATTTTTCGTCATTTGTCGGGAGGAATACGATTCCGCACGTTTTTTTTTTTTAACACGATTTCGCACACTTTATTGTTCATAGAAATACAATAGAAATTGGGCGCAACGTTGTCAAAAGCTTTTCTTTTTCAATTTTCTCTCAAAATTTGACGTTGGATTTTTTCTACAGTATCTAATGTATGCTTGTATAATGTATGCTAAATCGTTACCCTTTTCAGATTTTATTATCTCCAATTCTCCATGCCTATCTATTTAACTTATAAATTTTAACACGGTAAAAATATAAATTATAGAAAAATACTCGAAATTAATACCACTTATTATTAACAGTTCTGACTAGACTGACGATACTGGTATATTTTACCATCGCCAAACTGACATAGACTCGGATGCTCGGTAAATTATGGTATACCTGAACTATTACAGTTTCGCCTTCCCACCATACGATGTCCATTTGCCGCCGAGATAACTTAGATAGTTAAAAGTAATAAATTAAATAATAAATTTAGATAAATAAGCTGGTTGACATAAAGAACACATGTAATTTAATGTATATTGTTGTCTTTATCGACTTTATCAAAAGACCCAAATTATCTAATTTTTAATTAGTTTGAACTTGAAATGTCGTGGTAGAGGTGGAAAAGTACAGATACGTAAATAACGTGCGGAATCGTGTTCCTTACATGGCAACGTCGCATTCGAATACGATACGGATTTGGGTAGAAAAATAAGGTAATATCGAACAATGAACGTGCGGAATCGTGTTCTACCCCATTTGTCAATATACACGAAATACAAAACTTATAAAATAGCTCCTGTGTATACCAACAGACTTAAATAAAATAAAATATTTTAAACACGGATATTTTCTGTCATTATTTTTATTTCTATATATTTTATTTTATAATTATAACTTGATAAAGAAAAAATAAAAATAAATATTATGAACAAAAAAGTATAAAAAATATAAAAATATTTTATGTTTTATATTTATTTTGAGTAATTACTTAATATTAACTTCATTATTCACTTTTAAAGTAATTATTTAGCAGAACAAATTTTTAAAAAATTATAATCATATTATTAAAATTTTTATGTTATATTATAATTTAAAACTTTATTTAAATATTTACTTATAAATTAGTATAAATAATGTTTGTTATATATCGAGGGTGAATAAATATAATTAGATGATACACCCATATGCAGATGTTACTTTTTCCTCTGTGAAAACGGATGTTACCCAACCCATCAACCAGAGAACACCGTCATTACTAGAATAAGATACTAAAATAGTCATACACGCTGCCTTGGGGTATTATTTCTAACATAGAGACATAACCTAGTGGTAAAGATATATATTGATTATCATTTTTCATTATATTGGATGTATTGAAAATAAAACCTAAGCTGTCTTCAGCAGTCACAAATATTTAGACTTAATGTACAGATTATGATTTGCTCAGGTTTGAGTTAGTTACTTTAATTCTTTAAGTGTAATTAAATCACATTATAGGTACTTTACTCGAATGAAATTGTTATGAAATTACTTTACCTTTCAATAAAAAAAATACTACTTAAAATAATTACTTTCAAGTTACAATTTAAAATCGTATAGTGTTAGGGTACCTACTAGGAAAAATATCTTATTAAAATTAAAAATATAATACTATTTTAATGTCTGTGTAAATTTATCTGTATTATCATTTATCTATATATTAAGAAATAATTATTTAGCATAGTACGAGTGTATGGTATTTTTATGCGAATTTCAATTTAAAAATTAAAGTTGTGCAGATTTTGTACATTTATTTATTATAATTACAATACAATATTGATGATAAAATACTTAGTATTTTATTTAACTGAGTCACTGAGTCACTAGTTCTTGACACACTGATTCAACTTCCAAAGTTCATTCTAAAGACTCTTTGATTTAACTAGCTCATGAACTATACATCCCTACCTATTTGTAATGTATTATACTAGAGAAATTACTTATTTAAAATTATTTCCATTAAATATTCATTACACAATAAAATTGTAATGAAATTACGTAACGCATAACTATAAAACTAACAGCGGTAGATTCCATTGCGTTATTACTCAACACTGGATTTGTTTTTTAAATAGTATTTAATGTATTAAATATTGATAAATAGTAACCAATAGTATTACTTAAATTAAATTTATTATTTTTCTATGATAGCTTTGATATACTGGATGGTCTACCCTTATATTTTGAAACATAACCATAAAAATGAATTTGTATTGATTAATATTTATTTTATTACATTTTAATGGAAGGAACCATATTGAACACTTACAGACAAGTTTATATTTATTTTCCTTTAAGCTACTGGGAACCCAGGACTTTTGAGTTTTTTACTCATAAAAAAATTACAATATTTACAAATTATGGTATAGTAATTAAAAACATTTTAATGTACCGCAATCAATAATCGAATTATTGGTTTCATAATTAAAGCTAATAATAGTTTTTTAGAGGAAAAAAGCGCTGCACATACTAATTTGTATTATATTCATTATAGTTGTATAAAAATGAAAAATAAAAAAATCTGTTTTCTCATACCGTTGAGTTATGAAAATACAAATTTGACTATAAGTGTCTTGTGTATTTCTCTTACGTTAAACAGACCTAAAGCAAGAAAAAAATTTAAAACAAATCAATATCTATGGAAGTATTTCTATCGAGAAGCTTCTAATACCGACATTGAATTCGTATAAAAATATTATTTAGTATGTAATTACTTTATAATATGATAGATAAATATTTTTTAACTCTAGTACAGATCCATCAACATTTTTCTTGCCTAATTTTTTATTTAAAATTTAAAATTTTAGAAATATATGGAATAGAAAGAGATTAATCAACAATATATTACAAGTAATATGAAAGTATAAAATAACCTAAGACAAACTTAAAAAATAACCCAAATCAAATTAAAGTTGAAAATCCTTATACTTCCTTATTTTATTAATAAAATTTTATTTTTCTAATGACAAGTAGAATAAATAAATTATTTGCTTTTAATTTTAGATTCTGAACGGAGTGAAGAATGTATTGATTTTACAATGATGTGTGTTTTTTTTTTTATTTTTTATTTTTTTATTTTTGTGTCTGACGACACCATTTTTGGCAGTAAAAATGCTTCGATTTGCTTATGTAGCAACTTTTCTGAAAGGAAAGTGAATCAAGTTGGTACTTTGGGTGGTCAAAAGTAAAAAATTTCCAATATTTTTTAAATGCGACGGGAAAAACCATAAAAAAATTAGGGAAAAACGGGAGTTTTTACGCAAAACCAGTTTTCGACAAAATCAAATATTTTATTTTGCTATAACTCAAAAACTAATTGATGAAAATACTTGAAATTTTCACCAAATGTTTAGATTACCGTTCTATATACACTGTTGAATTTTCAAAGTATTTTGACTTTTATTGAGCTATTTATAGACAATTGAAATTTTCAAATTTTTTAAGTATATATGATGATGAAATTATCGATATTACTGATTGGTAACAGATGTACAACTACTTTATGTATAGGTATCTATCAAAAAATTAAACGCCATACTATAAACATTTTTTTTTTTAAATAACATTTGAAACCTTATAAAACCGGAACCCTTACCCTAACCCTTATTTTGAATTTTTCAAAAACCGGAACCAGAACTTGAACCTTTAAATAAAAAAATTGAATACCGGAACCAGAACCATAACCGAAAAAACCAAAAGGTACCAGTCCCTGATTTATAATCGTTATATCATACGCAAAACTGAAATTTAAATGTTATATTGATTTTTGAGGTATATCATTATATTATGTATTGAAAATTAAATTAAATTGTATCATAATAATCTAATGTATTAAACATTGCACTGTTATAAGTTATAAGTATTATCACATTATTGTAGGATCGAGTATATCAAATAAAATATGTTTAAATTTTTTTGTTTAAAATGCTTTTACATTAATTAAACATTTAATATTCTTCGATTAATAATTAGTTTATTATTTATATCGATCCAGGATGTAATATACATATAAAGTAATTATTAGTGATTATGAATTTAGTTTGAAAATGTCTAGAACACGTGAGTTAAACATATACCTACTGTAAGTACAAATCATGTTTAATTGATTATCGTCGTTATTAATAGCTAATATATGAAATTTTGAATTTAACCCAAAACATAAATTAACAAAAACAAATATAACCCGTACATTATATGTCCATTTAAAAATATATCAAACCATTCTTTAGGTTAAAAACCTATCAAATACATTTAAAAATTAAAAACTAATTGCTTGTACTTTGAATGAATTATAATTAGTTAAATTTATTCATTTTATTTTTTTATATTTTATGGTATGTTCAAAGGACATATAATATATGTAATATAGTATATTATGATATGTTCATAGGACCTAATAAGAAAAATAATTTGTCAACATAATAAAAATGTACAAAATACGGCGGTATGTATAGGCAATTCAGGTACAAAACAGTATATATTAAAAACTAAATTTTTAACAATGCTAATACTGGCGCAAAATTAATATTTGGTCAGCAATGTTAATAATTTTAATAATTATACAGAAGTATAAATTGCTTGTATTGTAAATAATTATTATTATTTATTGTAGTTTATAAGAGTATACAGACTGAAAAAGATTGAAATAATTATCAATGATAAATATGTAATTATTATAGTATAATTTTTCTAATTTCTGAATTTTAATCGTATTTTCGTATACATGATTCCAGAAATTTTTTTAATGTTCAGAACTGTTAATCTGACTTTATAATTAATTATACTTAATATAGTATATATAGTATTATACTATAAGTTATAATTTATAAAATATAAAATTTTATAAATTTATAAAATTTTGTTTAGAGATTTATAAAAAAAAAACATATCAAATTATTTGTTACTATTATATTTGAGTTACAATCTAACTAAATAATTCAATAATACATAATATGTATTATGAATTACAATATATGTATGTATAATATATGTATTATAATAATTTCGTCATATTATGACGATGTATAAAATATCGTAATTTTTTCCGAATTGTTTTCATTGCTTCAACACATAAGACTATTTTATGATAAAGAGTACACTTTAATGTTATAAGTCAATATCATAAAAAAGCAAAACACTATTAATCACTTAATAAATTCTAGCTTGCTTGTTTATATAAATATCATCAAATTGAATAATTTTATCCAGTTTATCATTACCATGCATATATTCGCAAGTGAATGATCTTTTTTTCATGATTTCAAATCACTTTTTCAATACGGTGTACTAAATATTTTATAATTACATTTAAGAATGTGAAACATACTAATTTTATTTTAGTGAGATACCTATCATAATAACATTTTATTCAATTTTAATATTTTACTCATTTTTTTTAAACCGAAATGGATTTTTAAAACTTAAATGGTAAAAGATAAAATTAAAAACCCATTCTAAATGAATCACTCAATAATTGTTCTACTTATTTGACTATAAAAACTTGAAGTTTATGGATAAAAATATTAGTAAATTAAATTCAATATTAAAATTGTAGAAGTAATTTTGAACATCGTACATTTATCGTTAAAACAGACACATTGAACGAATGATAAAAATAATTGAATACTAATAGCAACGAAGGTTTTTACAACTATTTTTATAATTTCACAAGTTATTAAACCAATTGACACTATACAGCTTTTGAAAAAATTATAAAAGAGAACCGTTAGTAAATAATTTTGATATCCTACAATTCTTTTAATTTTTCTTCAATGTCATTAAAATTGCCTATACAGAACTCCTTTAATGGTCAATATTAATTTAATATTTTACCAATATAATTATATATAATTACTGTATAATAATATTCCACTCATATTATTCTGTAACAGTTTAAACTAAATTAAACAAAAAAATAACGTGCAGGATAGATATTAAATAACATCTTTCTTATAGATTACAAATAATAATATTAAGTACAACTATGTAATATTTACAATTTATTACTTTATGCAAACACGGTTGTGTATATTTAATATATTAGGTATATTATTTGTTTTTATAAAATATATAATATAAATATAAATACATATATTTATTTAATATTTACCTATTGTTTAAAGTTTGAAATGTAAAAATAGAAAATTTCACAAACATACTTATGAATTTTCTTTTACTTAATTTGTTTGACCTTTTACGCCTAATATATACTCAATGTAGTATATGAGATATTAAAAATATATTTACTTTACCCTATTATAGAGATTTAAATGTTAACCGGGTGTTATTTCATCAATGTATAGTATAAAAATACTTTTGATATGGAATTACAATTGTGCATTTATATTGATTAATATTAATTTTAATACACTTTAAAATGTTTCCAATATATATCTGGAATAATGTTCAGCGTAGACAATTTAAAACATTTTTTTTAATAAAATATTTGCATTATCTTTTAGACAATCACAATGGAAATGGGAGTATATAGTCATAAAACTATTTATAACACATCAATAACTTTGTTATTTATAAGATATAAAATAGACACTTCGTCAAACGTATAGAATATATCCGTTTATTTTAGTTACAAATCTTACAATGTATATATTTTATATATATACATAAATAGTTAATAACGGTACATATGAGTGACGTGACGCATAATGAGATATCATTGGACCGTGTGGAGAAAAAAAGTTATATCTTATTGTTATTAATAAAAAAACAATGATAAGTATAAAATAAAAAAAAATCTGTAAACATAAATATATAAATTTAAATGTAAATATTAATTATATTTATGATAATCGGTAGAAAATTAATCGTACGGTATAGTCGACGTAAATAATTCGAAATGCGTGGGAGGAGAGCAAATACATAATCGACTATGCATAGACTCACGTACATGTCGCGACGTATACGTATATAGTAAATGGCAAGCGTACCGCCGGTAGTAATTTTATGAATAAAAATTTAAAAAAAAAATTAAACATACTAATAATAGTAATAATAATAATAATAATAATAATAATAATAATAATAATAATAATAAAAAAAATATAAAAATTCTTATACACGAGCATTTTTTGTAGTACATGACTACCCAAATATATATATATATATATATTATGTACTATGGGATATAAAGGATTTAATAACTACGTTGTCGCTACCGCCACGTGTTAAAATAATTTTATTATAATAACCGGTATGAATGGCGAGAGAATAGACGACAACGCACAATATACAAAAAAATAATAATAATAATAATAATAGAACGGGATGTGATGAGTCTTTAATTGTTCGTATTTATTCTTACACTAAAACAGTAAGCGACGGTGATGCCGTCGTTTCGTCGTCGTCATCCGCATTGTTGTCGTTACTGTTATTGTTAATGTTGTTGCTGTTGTTAATGTTGTTGATGGACGGTGTTGAATGCAAAAGCGTTGCCGCGTAACGATGTTGCGGTTGGTTATGCAAATATTGCTGTTGGTGCGGTGCCACATGATGATTGCGGACGTCCCCGCGGTTGCGATGGTTGTACTGTTGCGGTACTGCGATTTGCTGTTGTTGGTGTACAACTTGTTGAGATAAGATTTGCTGCTGTTTCTGTTGCTGCTGTTGCTGCTGTTGCTGATGTTGTAGCTGCTGCTGCTGCTGTTGCTGCTGCTGCTGCTGCTGCTGCTGTTGCTGCCACCGTTGTTGTTGGTCGCTGTCCACATTCAGGGTCTTTTTGGACAACAACATCGGTTGAGGTGCCGCCACAGCGGCCGGCCGTTGTTGTTGTCTCGGCAATGCCACGGCCACGGATCTGACGGCGGCCACAGGTGCCACGGCTATGTTCGCCTTGTCCCCTGCGGCGGCCTTGTCGTCGTCCAGGTCGTTGCCGTCCCCACCGCTGTCGTTCATGCGCTGTTTCCGTTGCTGTTGCGGGGAAGACCCGTCGTCGACCACCGTGGCGTTACACAGCGGATGGACGATGCTGACGCGCGAACAGCTCAGCGACGATCCGGCTGACAGATTGTTCCGTCCGCAGCCACCGCCGTAATCACTGCCACTCACCGGCATGCTGTTCCTGTTGCCGCCGGTCACCAACCGTTTCAGGTTCTCCTCGTTCTGGCGTCGCACCAGCGACAGCATCAGACCGTCACCGCCGGCCGTCGACGAGTCCACGGCTGCCGATGCCGAATCCCGCGCTACTTGCTCGTCGCCGATCTTCCTCCGGGCGCTGCTGCGGAAACGCAGCAACAGGAACGCCGCAACTGCCAGCACGGTGGCCAACGCGCCGCAAGCCACGCCGCCCGTCCAATAGTAGTAGTACTGCCGATAATCTGCAACCCGGAAACGGACGAAACGTTATTATGACATGATCGGGGAACACGGTGAAATGATAAATGAGACTTGCGAATTACACTTACCGTCATTCGAGGAGGAACCCGCCGAACCGGCGGGCACGGTCGACAGCGGGGATTCCCCGGATGTGCCACCGCCGATCGTCACGTCCACCACGGCGGCCGTCAGGAACGCCAGCGCCGCCGCGTCGTCGTAGCTGTCCCCGCCAGTGTTGGAGGCGCCGCGCAGGCGGTGACCGGCCGCCGGGAATTTCTTCGCCGACACCACCGTGGACCCGGCAGACGCACCGCCGTTGAGCCGTTTGTACAACGTTTGCACGGCACGCCCGACCACCGACGCTGCGTCGTCACTGTCGTCCGCCGCCGCGGTGGTCGTGACACGTCGCTGGTGTTGTTGCTTGTCGGCAACGACGGCCTAGGACGAGACGAAAATTAACACCTTAAACGCGCTACGGAGCTGCCTTGGTTTTCTATAATACGTACCACAGACACTCGGATGGTGACGCGGCGTCTACGACGGCTGCGGCTGTTGTTCGCGACACCGCTGCGGTCGTTGTCGTCTCGGTCCTCGCCCGTTGCCGCTTCGCACATGACGTACATGCGATTCTTCCGGTCCTCTTCTTCCTCCGAGCTCGGGTCCTCGTCGCCGTCGCGCACCCAAGTCCGAGCCAACAGGCGCCGCAGACTGTGGCACACGGCCGACACTCGGGTACCGCTCCTCAGACGTCCCGGATCCAGCGTGATGCGCAGCCGACCGCAAGCGTCGCCGCGACGACGACGGTGCTTCTGGTGCGACGGGTGTTTGTCGTTGGGTAAACAGTGTCGAACCGCAGATGGCCAGACCGTCGTCGACGTACCGTCCTCGTCCGCCACCGCGGTCACGCATTGACCGCGGGTGCGGTGCTTCACTGCAACGTACGCGCTATCATCGTCATCGTCGTCGTCGTCGTCGTCGGCCACACCGTCATCGTCGACATTATCGTCGTATCCGTACCGGAGACGAACGTCGACCCCGCTGCCGCTACCGCCGCATTGCGGTCGCAAGCACTGTCTCCACAAAAGCAGCGAATTGACGGCGGGAGTGATACCGCCGTTGGCGTATTCTCGCTTGTCCGAATCCTCGTCAAGTAGCTCCTCGTCATCAATGTCGTTCGCGATTGGCACACACACCTATGTACAGACACGTAATCACGACATTAATAGTTGCACGTGATACCATACGCAGCGTGAAACCACGGTACGTACGTCGTCGAATTTATACGCATAAGGTGCACGTTTCTAATAAATATAATAGCCGTTCATAATACGTTACCTGATTGGTGCCGGTGCAGGTCGCGTCGCTCAAACAGTCGTAGGCCGTGGGCCCGCACCACAGGTTCGTGCACGATATCGCTGACGTGGCCATGGCCGCCTTATCATCGACGTCGCTTGTCGCTGGTTTAGAACACCTGCATTCGTTGCAACCGTCATCGGCGAGCCAATGTTTGCGACGGTGACGGCTGCTGCACACTGTCAAACCGCCGTTTCCAACGGACTGTTCTTCCGTCGCCACTGTTGGCCCTGCAACGAATAATACGATCATATAAGTAATCGGTGCGAATGGCAGATTTACACTCGAGAGCTGTTAGTTATCCTAAACTTTTATGTTATAGGTATCGAAAAGTGGAAGGGTCAACGAGTAATAACATGAGAAGCAATAATAACAGTTAAATGTTCTAAGAAACCTATTTTAATCGAAGATAGAATAGGAAAAATATAAACGCATATAAATATATATATTTGTACGGGTTTTTGCTCGATGTATAGCCTATGAATATACATAATGCAGATAAGTATAGTTTGGACTGAATAAATCAAATGTACTGTATAAATAATCAACCGATTCAACTACAACAGAATCTCTATCGATTCAGCTTAGCGTGATAGGTTAACATCATTAGCGAAATGCATCAAATAATGTCGTTATCAGTCTATTTAACGAATAATATGCTGTGGTGTTCGGGACATTAGAAGGCGACAGTTGACCGACGCTGAAGTACGCAACGAAACATAAAAGTAAGATTGGAGGATTATCTATTTATTATTCGAGGATCAATGTTATGGAACCTAATACGTGTTGTACATCAACGCGTTCATTCGAAATATGTGTATTATTATAATGATGTGCACGACACTAGTATTATAAAAGCGTTATTGCAAGTTTCGGAGCACACCGGTCGACGCGAGTGCACGTTCGTCCGTCGATTTCTTTTTACTTTTTTTTTTTTTCGTTACAAAAAGTCAAATTGAGGCACGCATACATTATAATAAATAAATAAAATATAATCCTATGTGTATATTAATAATTCTGTGACGACGGTATGACTACGAATAACCCAACACGAGCGCGAGCGCGCGGGCGCGCGCGCGTGTAAACTATGACGTTGGCCGCGACGGCCGGCACGTCCAGTCAGCGGGGCGCCTCGGCCGCCGCCTCACGGCGAAGCTTACACGCCACCGCCGCCGATTGTTTTTCAGGTATCGCGCGGACCTGAGACCTATTGCACGACGGACGACGACGTTTTCCCATTAGACCCCCGCCGGCCGTTGTAACGACGGCCGCGCAGCAGCACGCCGTCGATGAGAAACCACCGCAATCGAAGTTTACGACGGCCACCGCCACCGAGTGCGCGTGCGCGCGTTCACACACACATTCGTTTTCACAAACGGATCGGCCGCGGCGGTCATTATTATTATAACGACGTGTGGTGTTATTTGGCGGGTAGGCGATGTAGTGGCGGACAGGGGTGCGGGTTATTACTCGTCCGCGCCGCCGTTATATTTGTAGTTTTTTTTTTCCAAGTAAGCGGTGGTTTTGAATTTACATTATTCAAATATACATCACCACCATCGCCACGGTACGGCCAGAAACAGACGGACCACGATGACGTCCATCGTCGTGCGCGACTGACGGACACATCGCCTCCGCCACGTACGCGTACACGCATGTATACAGAGCGCGGCGGGCTCAGCGTGACACCGTTTACCCGCCGCGGACACCATCCGACCGTGGCGTACGAGTGCCCATAACGAGATTTCGTTTACGCTGCCTGTTTTTCAAATATAAATAATAAATTACGTAAAAAATCGATATGCGCCGCGAACGTATATACGTATTATTATTATTATTATTATTATTATCATTATCATAACGCACATAGCGATGATGACGAGGGTGAAACTGTGAACGTAAATTAGAAATGTTAACCCAAACGGCGGGGCAGTGTTTAACGTCATCAACATTGGTTGCGTGGGCCTCGACGAGACCATGAGAAATATTTATATCAAACAATCATATCCTTCATCCCGCGTACACATACACATAATAATAAGTAACCGCACTCACCTTTATTGTTTTCGTCATCTCTGTCATCGTGTTGTTGCTCCAGCTGTCTCCATGAAGTCGTCTCCTGACCTGTGATACTAGGACGCCGTATAGGGACCATGGGCATTGTAGTCGAAGTACGCGGTGATAGAGGTTGAAGTGATGTCCTCGTTGATGGTGTCCGAGTGTTGGCCGTGGTCGGCGTGGTCATGGTACTAATCATCGTCGTCGTCACCGTCGTAGACGTCGTTTTGGAGGCTCCAGTGACTCCGGCCTCACTGGGCTCCGTACAATTTTTGCCATGCCAAGCCCAGCCATCACCGCTGCATTGACAGTAATAGTCATCCGGCGTATTAAGACACTGGCCGCCGTTCCGACAAGGATTTGGCGTACAATGGTCCCTATCGATCTGTCGAGAAAATTATGATTAATAATAACAATCAATAATAATGATAATAATCGACTGTTTTGAAAATAATTTATTTATGAATAATATTTATTTTTTTTTTAAATCTCATCTCAATTAAGTATTAATGTCTTCTATTGCAATTTATATAAAACAATAATAAATTCAACTCTTGAAACTTTACAGTACGGCTTAACTAAATGATAAACAAATTATTTTGTCATGTAAAAAGGAGTGAGACTATTATACTCGTATGAACTATGGTTCTTTAAAATATATAACCACTTTGTATAAAGAAAATTAATATGAAAATAATCGAAACTAACGGACCAGGTTTGACCAATACTGGCTGAATACCATACTAATTTAGTAGTTAAAAGAATTTTAAATTTAAATAAAAACTTAATTTTCGCGGATAATATAACATATTTTCTGTTTAAATAATTATATATACGTAATGCATTAGCAATACCATTCACACTTACTGTATTTTATATATAATCTTATTTTATACATATTTATCATTTGACCTGTCCTAATAAAATTGTCTAGTTTCGCCTATGAATATAAATATCCAATACAAATAATAAAGATTTATATATTCATACAGTAATAAGATATAACATAAAAGTATTAAAAAAAAAAGTTTACGGGGCACATTTTCAGTCATTAACTTCATGTCATAGATTGATTGTTACTTTGACTTAAATTCCATTCACATGATATTTTAGCATAGGATCACTTACTTCACAATTTTCTCCCGTGTAACCCCATTGGCATATACACGAATATGTCTGCTGCTGTTGCTGTTGTTTGGATGATCCGCTTCCGCCATTTCGCCATCGTGGTCGAGCCGGAACGCATTCACCACCATTTTTACAAGGATTAGCACTACCATTATCACCAGATTCACCATCGCCACCACACGGATCGATTTGCGTTCTACAATTTTTGCCTGCAATCGGATAAATTATAAATAAAAATATATCATTAAGATTTTCTTTATAGATTTTGTAATAGTCTTAAAGACGAATCTTCCAATTTCTTAAAACCATTAAATTTTAATTCTTTCCATTTTATTCGTTACTCGATGTATTAGATGTAATCATTATAATTTATATTTTAATACCATTGTAATTATGATAATATTTCTTTATGAAAATTTTAACTTGCAATAATAAAAAATAAACTATAATATTTTTGACAATTGCTATTTATGGTACCAAAGAAAAATTTACAACACACATAAATAGTTTTGAAGGATTTTCAGAAAATATATCGAAAAATCTCTCTTCTAGTTACGCTCACAGAAATAAACATATTATACGGTAGCTATGTACATGTATAATATAAGATCATTGACGGAACAGTGATCATAATATACTAACCGGTATATCCGACGGGACATGCACACGCGTACCCTCCGATCAAGTCCAAACAAGTACCTCCATTGGCACATTTCACATCCGGTCCGGCGCAATCGTCCACATTGACAGTGCATCCGACAGTGGATGCTACTAACGTGCTATTATTGCTATCTTTTGCTATTGTCGTCCATCCCCGTCGGCACACACACTCAGTCGATCCAACGAAATTACCGCCAGCCCCGGTCGTTCTACATGGTACGGCATTCGGACCGCACTGTTGCTCCGCCACGACCGACTGTCTTTCACTGTGTTGCCGTTCGCATTCATCTACATCTATCGGAATAGTGCGAAACGAAAAACAACAAATAAATATACAAAACGGGAAAAATGGTAAGAGGAGATACTGTATTGAATCGGTGAATAGAATGACGTACCTATTTCGCATCGGCGACCTCGCCAACGGTCATCCGGACACGCACATCGCCAATCGGCTACCAGGTCCACGCAAGATCCTCCATTTAGACATCGTGGTGGTTGAATAGCGCATTCGTCAATTTCTGTATGATTCACAAAAACAACACGGTCATTTTTACATTGTATACAAGTACGAGAAGATTATATATTTTTATTTCTAGTCGTAACCAGCTCTTCAGACTAAGGACTTTACCACCCCCTCCCCTTCATTTTGACATTTTAATATATCCGCTGTGCCATTCAATTTTACAGCCAACACGGTACCTAGATCGTAATGCAGTTGCACACTGCGGTAACCACTTCTCTACTTCAATGTTCCTGCACACTTACCAACCATAGCCAGAATAAAACAAACCGTCAAAAAGATTTTTTTTCATCGCTGTCATCGTAATTATAACGCGACATCGGTGACATACCGAAATGTCATCACGGTTGTATCCTTGCGTGGTTTGTACCGTGGGCGCGCGCGTACACATCATCACTGCCACCGCCGTAATGACTTTGCGGATAAAATGACGGCGGAGGTACTCTTGGCTCGACGTTGGGCCCGTGTTTACCATAATAACAATAAACGACAACTCGGAACGACACACACGCAACAAACAAACAACAACAAATCTTCATCGTCAACGACGTCCTTTCTCTTTGTGCGCTCGCGTGCGCGCGTGTAATAATTTTGGAATCGGAATTTTGAATAATAATAACACGCGTGATTTAAATAATAATTCGTCATCGTCGTGCGGTGGCGGAACCCCCACACCGCCCACCGGACTCATCGTATAGCTGTAAGTGCACATACATAACAAGAAAGACGCGATGAAAATCGTTGACGAGTACACACTCGAAGATAACCCCTTCTCCCACCACACCCGTAAGCCCGCAAGTCCCTCGTTAAAGTCTCTTAACAGCGATGAACATTTTCGGGCGATATTCGCATATGCACATAGCCGTCGTGATTCTAAAGGACACCATACTCGACACTGATACGATTTCCTTTACAACGCACCCAAATCTATAGAATTTAAACTCTAAGTTCGTATTAATTAAAGTCAGCTGACCAGGGTAATCAAATGTAAATTTAAGTATGAGTACTTTTATCTAGAATCCGTCGTCGAGTTTTAGATTCTTTTTATCCTAGAGCGAGGTATATACCTAAGTACTATTTTTGTTTTTAATTGCTTATTTTAAATATTTATAACTTGCTTTATTCGATTAAGATATCGGAAGACGGACGTATGATATAATCTCAGATAATGTTAGTGTTCTCATCATTAAATTGGATAATAGGTCAGCTAACATAAATAACATATTAACCTGTAATGTATACAGTTTTATTTTTATGTTGCGTACACGACGGACATAGAAAACAAATCAGTATATTCCTGCTTTTATAATAGCTGTAGTTATATATATATATACAAAAACGTATTATAATATAGATGAGAGAACAAATAAAACTCTTCCGTTATATATCTTATCTTATAATGAAGTAACTCCATTTTTGTTTATATTATGGTTAAATAAATTGTAACTATACACTGTTGATCAAATTTAAAACGTTTCATACAACGGTGAATATATATCTGCGACTTATGAATAATTTAAATATGATTTTTGTTTTATTCTCAATTTCCATACTTAATACTAATTTACATTTATATGTTAAACTAACAGTATAATTTAATTTCTTTATTTCGTCGTTCAAAAAAATATAAATTAATTTACAAGTAGTAACCTGATTTTAAAAAATTGCGTGAAACATAAGTATTAATTTGAATAAAATGTATATTAAACAAGGTGAAATGAACCACGAATGAAAATATATCAACTTAATAATTTTATTGATATCCGGAACCAAAACAGATCATGCTCGTTTAAATCAAATCCGATGTTTATGTGTATTTATTTATTTGCATATTTATGTGTTCTATTTATTAGTCGACTTTTTTATATCGAGTTAATGTAATTAATACAAACATCGAAATTCTAAAATCGGACATAATTTAAATCTATCAAAATTCAAAAAATTATTATAATATTTAAATTATTTTTATTTTAACGATCATTTCAAACAAACTTAAAACATCGAGTCGATTACGTATAACTGCATGTTAATTTATGTATTTACGTGTTAGTATACCTGAGTTGCAAGTGCTGCCCGTCCAACCAGGGCGACAATCACAATGGAACTGCTTGGGTACCAAAAGCGGTGGTGGTTGGACAGCGGATCCTTGTGCTGGCGCACCACTGGCGGTATATCCGGCACCAGCGCCGTTGACACCACCGCCGGCCAAGTTGACGGCATCCACGGTCCTACATGTTCCGCCATTGAAACACGGTTCAGTCGCACACGGGTTCAACACCACGTCACAGTTAGCACCACCAAACCCTTCGGGGCACGTGCACGTGTACTGGTCCGGAGCCGTGCTCTTGCACGTCCCTCCGTTCAAGCACGGTTCGTGAGTACCACAGTAGTTCAGATCTGTGGACGGAAAAAAAAAATGAAATTAACAATATTGCGTTTGCGTGAACATCAACGGCGGCTGAAGCGTATATCGAGTTTTTCTTTTTCTGATTCGGTTTTGCTCCTTGCGTGCGTTTACCCGGACCTCGGCGACCGTGTAATATAGCGGTATGCGGCAACGGCGGCAGTAGGGGTGTTGCCCGGCACGACGACGATAAGTAAAAGAGGGACAGTGAGGCGTATAATCGGTAGGTAGGTTTTTAGATAGATAGGTACGCGGCGGTACTTATGGCAAGCGGGTGTACAATAATATTATATTATACACTAGACACGGTATTTTTCGGTGCAGCGTGTGTATACGTATATATATGCGTCGACGACGACGACGACGATTGAGATTATTGTAATTACAACGATCGTTGGTATCGTTGGTGGGTGCGTGCAGGTAGTTTTTGTTGTTGTTGTGCTCGTGGTCGCGGGGAGGGGCAGGTGGGTACGTATTATACGTATATATGTATAGTTGCAGGTCAGTTTATAAGCCGCCCGTGTGATCAGTTCGACGACGATAGCAGAGTGTATATAATATACATACGCGGGGCGCGCGCGCGTTAGCTCGTTCGCCGCCGCTGCTTCGTGGTTTAGAAAACTCGTTTTCATCGGCTGCCGCGGCGGCGTGCAACTCTGCGCCCCGCCGTTGTTGCACAACGCGACGGCGGCGGTGGAATCGTGATCCGACCGTCCCAGAATACTATTACGCGCGCGCGGGCGCGCGAGCGTGATTATTAACCGCGTGGCGACGCGAGCAAATACCCGCCGTCCGCCGACGTGCGAACGTACGTACGCGTGTAACCGTGTACGTACAAGTGCAAATGTATGCGTAGAAATGTGTACGGGTATACGAGTATGCGTGTAAATGCTTGTGTGTGTGTGTGTGTGTGTGTGTATGTGTATGAGTCGCGCTCGAAGTAGGTGGACCCGTGTGCTAGTCGAAAACCATAGCCGTCGTGCTTATTAATATAGTACTTGCGGTCGCAACTGTTATTATTGTATTACACACTGCCGTTTTGATTAATACACGGCGGCGGTGGCGGACGGGACCGAGCACGTACAAACGGAGAATAATACGTAACTCGCGCAAACGCAAACGACACGGAATTCGCCGTGGCTGCGCGCGCGATAATTAACGCCGTCGTTCGCGACGTGGCCGAACGTGGACGTGGCTCGTGTGTTTGGGTCTGCGGTGCACAGGTTTGCAAAAACGTCGCGCGTTAACGTTCGGCGGCAACGGGACGGCCGGAACGAGATTATTTATAATTATTCGGCTATATCCGATTCGATAACCGGCTGCTTTGTAACGGAAACGGGAAAACATAACTCGACGATAATAAATTATCGCGCTGCAGCCTCGGAACGACAACACGAAATGACACGGCTGTTGAAACAGATCGTGTTATAAACGGTTAACTAATGAAATCTCTGTTGCGACCGTTATTGATTCGGTGTAGAAAACTTGGTCGATTATAAGTACGCTCTTAGTGAATTCAACGAGTTGGATTATTAAATTGCTTAAAAGTAAAATATGCATTGAACCATTTAGATTCGTTTAAGTAACTCGTACAAATATAGCTATAATTGGTAGCTACATCATCACGCATGTTTTTTACGGACGACGACATTATTATTACAGTATAATAAATTACTATGCGTGCAATGCCAGTGGAGTGATCCGGAACCTGGTGCATTGAAAGTGGTTCTTCCGATAATGGCATTAAAACTCCTGTGTCGTAATTAAAAACGACTGAGTAATATTAATGATTATATCTAAATGGGAATCAGGTGAAATGTTAGGGGAGGACAAACAATTTTTTCATTAGAGTCCTTTTAAAATAATTGAATACACGAAAATGTGTTTAATCAAACAACATTCTGTCGAAGATTCTGAAAACTAATTTATATTTTTAATGTGAAAAGAATTCACTGAATCGTTTTTAACATTTTTAAATATTGAACCGTGCACGGAAAAATTATTTTTCTCTTTTGTGTTGTATGGGCTCAATCTATTTGAGTCTTTCCCCCATTTTCTAGATATATTCTTTGATATGTCTACGAACTCCAATAGTCAAGTCTAAGAGTGTATATTCCACCAACGTATGCAAATCAAACAATTTTTGTTAACCTTTCGTACAATTCAAAGACCGTTCGGTGGTAAAATGTACATGTGTTTCTCATCCATACCAAAGTGAACAGGATGCTTAAGGTAACTTTCACAGAACACATTTCGTACACAAATGCAGTAAACATTCATAAGTAGTATTATAGCGTAACTTATTGCGATAAAGTTTTATTTGTACATTTCTAGTATCGTCTTTATGTATACTATGTATAGCTTCTCTAGAAAATAAAACGCGTGTGAAAATTGGTATTGGTCGGTTACGGTTATAGCCGGTATTGGTCGACAGCAGCGTAAAGTTTTTATTCGCGAAAATCGTCTCACACAATATTATTATACCGCAGCAAGTAGTACACAAGGCGATTACGTCATATAAACATTAAGTTATTCATGTATATATGGAATATAGTGGTGTGAAATGGTGGTCGAATACATTATAATGGCTTTAGTAATATATTAACGGTGACGGCATTATGCGACGACACGACGATTGATCGATGATCGCAAATTACGCAACGACCAATAATAATAATAATAATAATAATTTTAATGACCGCATAGCCAACTCGGCAATTGTCTCACTCGCCTTCCCGCGTGAAGTTACCAACGCGATAAAAAAACTTTCTGTTATAATTAAATACTTTATATTATAATGTTATTATATTATATTGTTGTAATAAGTCAATGGTGCAGTCCCGCCGCTGCCTTTAATAAAACATATGACACCGGAGAACCACATAATATTCATGCGCTCAAAAAGTATCAATATTTATACGAGTATACTGTTATGATAAATTACACGTCATCAATAATCGCCTCAAAGAACGGAAAATCGAAATAAAAAAAATTTTAAATAAAAATATCAATATATATACGTGTGATGTTTTTACAATGACGAGTGCGACGGTGGTCGTCACCATCGCCACCGCTACGAAGGGTGTGTTGAATAATTGTTGAAAAAAAAATATGATAATAATAATAATAATAATAAAAAACAACTATTGAATATCGTTCGCACACACTTGATGTTTCAAAGCAGCGATTATACCACGGCCCCACCGATACCACGGAGAAGAAAAAACCTATAAAAAACAGAACGCGCGTAACGAAAAACGACAACGATAACAATCGTCGCGCGGAACGGGATAATTTTTATGAGCTCACCGCGGCGTCGCTCCCCATTCCCTTCACCGTGCA
The DNA here is from genome assembly GCA_034509805.1 of Sipha maydis. Lineage (NCBI taxonomy): Eukaryota > Metazoa > Arthropoda > Insecta > Hemiptera > Aphididae > Sipha > Sipha maydis. Next base: position 51,587 of record JASXSY010002731.1, read on the forward strand.
ACCGTTTTTATTTTTATTATTATTTTTATTTTTTATTTTTATCGAACTGGGCAACCGATTGAAAATCGCCGATTGCTGCCACCGCGGTGAATGATTCGATATGCACCACCAATCATTGAAAAAACACCATACTCGTTGCCAGCGTATAGATCGATGAACGGACCCTATCCGTGTAATAGTCATATAATCACCGTGAGTCGAGACGGATGAAAACGAATTTGAAAAACAAGGTGATTTAAATGTATATGTACATTATATATGTAGCGGACACTAACACTCAAAAATATGTTGGCAAAAATGCGCTAAAATATGCAGCTAAATAGATTCAATGCGATAAAAAAAAAAAAAAAAACATGATATGCAACAAGAATCCTAAATATGCTAAAAATTGAATCATAGAACGTTTATTCATTTAATTAAATGCACAGACAAAATAACCCAAATACCATTGAATTGGAATCTATAACGATTGACAATCGGAGTGATAGTGTTGATTTCTTACACAGTCATATATTTTTAACTTAATTTCATTGATTATAAACAAATATGCATTCTATAGAAGTAATGGAAATTTGAAAATAACAAAAAAAAAAAAATAACAAAAAAATTTCTGAATAACAACCAATTTTTTCATAGATCTTCTTAGTATGGGACCCAGTATATTTATCTTAATAAGAATCATTTAAATCCTTTTTAATATTTATTGAAGAAATATAATGTCGAGGTGAAAGATGTGAGTTGTTCTTTTTTTAAATTACAAATAAACGAAGGCGTTTTATCAACAGAATGTGCACTGATATAAAGAGCATTATGACAAGTATAGATAATTTTTGAAGTGCTGGAATAAGATATTTAAATCGAAGTATAGCCATATGTGTATTTGGTCTGGCGCCACTAAGTTTCTTTTATAAAATTATATCCAAAATAATACACATATAGTATATAATACTAATATTATTCGAAGTAATTGAACCCTAAAAGATTAGCGTCAAATAAATGGCGCCGTTGACTGGAATCTACACAAATGCTCTACACAGGGTACCCCTTGTAAGGTAGGGTTAGGTAGAGAACTTTTTGAATGCCAACATTTCTGAACTGATTAAATTGTAAATTATTTTTATGGAATGAATACTGTCAAATAACAAATACCATACCTAGGACAATAAAACGTCAAAATAGTGTCGTTTGATAAATAAAAAGAAATAAAACTACATTTATGAAAAAATATTTTTGGTTTCTTTTACGGTTGAATACATTTTAATACAAATAATAAAACTACTTGAGTTTCAAAAAGAAAAAATAGAATTAAAGAAATTTAACAGTAAGAATTTTTTCAAAATCACATTGGCACTACTCGTATAAATATAATGTTATAATATATAAATAAATACAAAAATGGTTTTTATAAATAAATAAATAAATAAATAAATAAATAAATAAGACAAAAATGGTTTATATATAGAAATAAATAAATTCTTAATCTGGAGTATTATTATGTTTGAAAAGAACGACCGGTTTCAAATTAAAAATTCATCATCGTTCATCATATACACAGTTAATAAAATCTCGATGTAATATGAAAAAATAAAGGAACATATTGAGAAAAATTGGTTGTTTTTACACAAAGATAATTTATTTTAATAAAAAGACTATTTAAAACGAGTTCTTATTAGACATAGATATGGTAAAAATATAAATTCTTTAATTATTATTATTTAAAATATATTGGTATAAGATATTATTTTCAAAATCGGTTTTTACTTATTATTAAATTATTAATTTTTATTTCATTGTGTATTTGTAACTTTTCTAAGACTGAATTATTGTAAATGTTATTTTGATTATTTAATACTTCTAAGTCTGTATTGATATCAAATTGTATATTATAGTTTTTTTTTTTAAAAAGATGTTTAGCAAAATCTGAAGTAGTGTCAGTAATAAGATGTAAAACATTTACATAATATTTACAATGTTATATGTAAATACTTCTTTTTCTTGTATAATAGTTTTAAACGAATTTTGGCTACAAATTACACTTTAATAATCATAGATTTGATAAATATAAAATAAAAACACTCACCTTGATCACACAAAATACCGCCCCAGTTTACGTCACATATGCACTGCCAAGATGTGCCATTACAGTATCCGTGCTTACATCCAGGATACGTCATGCACTGATCACACAGCTCGCCCTGCCATCCTTTTCGGCACCTTTATTTTAAAAACAATATTCGTGTTAGTACATGAACTCAACCATAAATTTGACTCAGCTACACTAGTAAATACTAAATACAATGATGATGACACGATCGTAATCACCTCCCGTCGACTAGCAGGAGAATCGATTAACGTGTGTTCGTCTATCCAAAATTAGGCACTGTAGACTATAACTAGTAATAAAATTAAAATACTGATAGTACATAGGTTTTGGTGCGAGATATAATATCCATTGGGTGGTCTACTACAAGGTGGGAAGTAATAGATTTGAAAGTAAAGCTAAATCATCGTACTCAAAAACGATTCTGATTGAAACTCGTTGAATTAATGTACTGTAATCATGTATTATATTGCTACCTATACTACGTATTTTAATATAATTTAATATTATATAAATGTAAATTGTTCATAACGAATTTGAAAATATATATAACTTTTAAATTACTCAAAAACGTTCATGTTTATAGAAATATTTTATAAACTACTACCAAATAATATTTTTAATTACCAAAAATATAATGTTTCAAAAATAAATAATAAAATTGTTGTATAAAGTTGTTTTGATGAAAAACGAATGAATAATTGATTTAAACTATTGATCAAAGTGAAATATGGTAGTATAATTAATTTATTAGTTTCATTTTGGTTTAGATCAACCTTCCAATACAACAAACGTATAATTATTTGATAACAAACGTATAATTATTTATAAATATTTTATGATTATTACACCCTTCAATTCTTAATATTTTAATGGCCAGGACTTGATAGCTATAACATTTTATATTATTGTTTGCTTAAGTACAATATAAAAATGTCCGAGGATTTAGAGTTAATCAACTATTTAAATATACAGTTATTCACATTATGTAACTATAGTTAGAACTTTTGAATATATGTGTGTATACCCATAATTTGATCATACCCTGTTTTCTAAATTATTTTTATTTTATCTATTTGATAACGTTATAATAATACCGAGACTTTATTTATTTTTAATGACATTTATTGTTTAGTTTTCTTTTTAGAAACCTTAATAGGTTTTTAGTGTTACTATTATGGTATTATTGTGTTTCTTTTAAAATAATGATAAAGATGCTTTTTTACAATAACTAATAGTATTAGTAAAGCATTTAATGTAAAAGTAAAGAAAAATCTACAACTGATGGGTATACAGAACTGGAAAATGTAACTCAAGACCGAGGCGAGTGGAATAGAATTGTTTTGGAAGCCAAGGATCATTATGGCCTGTTATGCTTAGGAGTAGTATTATTGGTACTGGACAAAAAAGTAGGCGTAATAATGAAGCACTAATGTACCTCTTTCAAAACCATATTTATCTGAAGCAATAAAATTATTATTTTTAATTTTTATTTGGATACATTATTTCGATAAGATTATCGATAGTCGATCATTTTTTAAATAATTCATGTTTTCAGAGTTTTAATTTTGAATTCATATATGAAAAACATTATATCCGAAACATGTTATATGAATGAATATCATTTTAATACAATTTTTAAATGAATTGGCTACGTTATCCGTTCGATCGTATAAAGTATGTATGTCTCGATTATTTTTCCGTGCATCATAACCAAAGTATATATCTCGATCCCAGATTTAATCGTTTCGTTTTCAGTTTAGACAGAGGGTTACCCCGGGCCGTCACCTAATCGAGTGACAATGCTTGTAACTATAATATCCGGTAAATAACAAATAACAAACTACATATAATATTTGAACATGACAATGACATCTACGAGGAGTACCTACCACTGTTGAAACGTAGTTGCGTTCTGTTATGAACTTACTCCGTTGCTTACGAGCGTAACATTTTACGATACTTACGATATTATATATTTTGAACGGTGGAGGTATTATGCGCGGGTACATTATCATATATTAATTATATTAACTCACGGCCGTCGCCGTGGCCTAGCGGTCGAGCGCTAACGCGACGGGTCGTGCGGGGAGGGTTGGGTCGATGAGAAATAACAATAATAATAATAATAATAATAATAATGAAGAACGGTTAGGATTTTCGTTCGGCGGCGGTGGTATGGGCGGGGCAAGCATCGCACGGAACTGTGAGAAACCGTCGGTATCGCGCGCGTGTATTTCGGGAAATATCGTAATACGAATTAATTAGTTATACAATATAATATCATAATATTATAATAGTCTCACGCGCGACGGCAGCGGTGACCACCACCGCGTGTCGCATACGCCGTACATCGCTCTCTCGCGCATTTCGTATTCATATCGGAAAGCCGCCGTAGCAATTGTGCGCGTATGTGTGTGCGTGTAAGTTTGTGTGAGAAAACTATACGGGGCGCGCGGACTACACGACGAAATTCCGCCACAGCCACCGCGCCGGTTGCGTATATTAAAATTCGGCCGGCGTGCTCCCCCGCCGACGCTGTCCACCACGACGACGAGGACGACGGGGCCAGCAACAGTCAGCCGGAGCCGCGATAACTCTCGAAAACTCGCCAGTCGCCGTGTTTCCCACGCCCCCACCAGCCCGGGTCGGCCCGGACGAGCGAAGGCGGCGGGCCGCCGGATTGCGGCCTGGCTCGAGTCCAACGACAACGGCGAAACCGTACCGCCGCCGCCGCCGCAGACGACGATGACGGCGTCGTGTTCGTACGATATACCCACACGCACACGTACGTACGTAGGGTATACGACGACGTGTTGGTTTTCATGATTCGAATACGCGATGACGATGACCGCGACGGCAAAGATGACGACGAAATCTTGCGTGCGACGTACGCGCACGAGACGAACGGGCGTCCGCGCGCCAAGGGGGCCGCAACTTTCCGTCGTAAAGCGTACGGTGTACACAGTTCACTATAATCGCGGCACGTCTTCAACGAAGCGACTGATACAGATCTTTAGATTTCCTTACACGTTTTGTTTGTACGAACACTGTACCTATTTCATGTTTTTTTTTTTTTTATTTTTAATTAATAATCACCGACCTCGATTTATTCTTTATTAACGTACAGGAGGAGGTATACCATCGATTAGTAAATCCTGTATAGAGAACGGATTTGAATTCAGAACGCATTTTTTCCTTACTAGGTTCAAAACAATTATTTTCCAATTATTGCAAAATGTGATTTATAAGTCGAGGAGTTAAAAATAAAAATTTTATTTTTTATTTTTCAAGTGATTTATTTATTCTTTTTGCATACGCGTTTAAGTCGTAACATAATACTTTACAGTTTTAATGTTTAAAACAGAACAATGCAACACAGCATAAAAATGTTATTTAGGAACTTCCTTTTGTTATAACGATATAACATACAGTATAAATTCTCATCACTTAACAAATTATAATAATTCACCCTGCATCAAAATTTGAAAACTTTTGATAGATTTCTTAATTCTACTAACTTAAATCTATTGATTTTATTAGCGATTTTTGTATAATTCAAAAGCACATATATTTTAATTTGAATAATTCATTAAAATTATTATTTTTTTATAATTGGCTATGCATATCTAATCAGGGGCGTATTCAGCTCTTCTTCCAGGGGAGGGGGCGAAATTTGAACTCAAATCATAGGTTCTTATAAAAAAATGTGTACATAAACGACAGTGTACAGATTATAAATTAATTGGCGGATCAAAATGTTTCGATCGTTTCGCTTGCTTAAACTTCTAATTTTTACTCACTTTCATAACCCATAACATTAATTATTGTAAATACATTCAACAATGTCTAAGGGGGGGGCGATCACCCCTATCGCCCCCCCCTTGTATATGCCCCTGTATCTAATGATAATTAATCAATATTATTATATTTCATTAATGCCTTGACTATGACAATACCTATAACATAATATTATTACGTTACGAGTTTGCATCAACATCGAACACCCGAGTCTCGTTATTTCGGGTTTGGTCTACAGATTAAATAATTAATTTAAGATGACGCTGTACCGGTTAATGAACTATAGTTGCATAACGACTTAAAACTATAGAGAGTCACATAAGAGTGATCAACCAACTTGATCACCAAAATAACTATTAATAATGTAAAACGTGCTAACATAACAGGTTAGAGAATTTTTTCAGATTCATTTTTGGCAATGTATTCATGTGTATGGCGATAAATTATTTGTTCTTATTAATAACGTTAACGACGGCACTAAGCCACATAAATACTGTGCCGGCAGTGATTAGTGATTTTAACGAGTACAAATTGTATCTGTTAACATTGTCATTTTCATTTTAAATACAATATAAAATTGTACCTCAATTCCTCTTATTATTTGAAAAAACTTAGGTCATTTAATATCAACTGCCGGTGGTCCTCTAATTTTCATTATCAACGCCACCGCTTTATCATTTTGTGGTGGCGTTGATAGCTATGGTATGAGTTGTGTTTGTACTCATTATTGTCATCGTATAATAAACATATCTAACTACGCGTAGGTTTTGTACCATATAACATTATAATAATATATCATAACAAGAGTAACTATATGTTGTATAAATATGTATAAATACTTACTCGCAACCGCCAGGATAATCGCACTTTCCGTGTACGGGATGGCATCCGGTTTTGCACACGGCTATGAATATACAAAACGCGATTATCATTATTATAATTACTACCACTATTATTACAATTATTATTACAATTTGTAATATCCGAAAAATGTGAATATTTCTCAACTCACCTTTGTCGCACGTTTCGCCCTGCCAGCCGGGTATACATTCTTTCCGGCCGTCCGTATCGCCGCACGTGTAATGACCGAACCGGTCGTCTCGTGGCTTACAAAGCTTGGTACATGTCTGTCCGTAGTAATTACGGTCGCAACGTACACGTACTCGGTATGCCATGCGTGCCGTGCGGCCCAGGTGAGACAGAGCTTTCCATTCGTTGCCCGGCAACAGGATACCGGAGTATGTGGCTTCTTCGATAACGGATAACGCGCCTAGGAAAATCCGAAAAAACAATTTCAGAATCTTATACGATGTGCAATGTAATGTTGATACTCTAAAACCTTACAAAGTGCTCTATACATATTTTAGAAGAACACTCTAAAACAATTTATATTTATTTATATATATTTTTCATATATTTTTATTAATTTAATTACTTTCCTCTATATAGTTTACGATTTGAGTTTATTTGATAAAATCAATTCAAAATATTTGACTTAATAAAAATGTATCCATAATATTTTATAGTTTCTAAATTGTATTATGTATACAGTCGAAACAAATGTTTAGGTGAAAAGTACCGTCAACGATAATAAAAAAATCAAATCAAATCAACATCCGCGAATCTCTGTGAATTTTGTGGGAAATCTTTCTATACGAAAGATTTAGCATTACAATTATTTTATTATTAATGTAGTGGCAGTGTAACTATTTAATTTTTATTATATACTGGAATAATTGGAATTTTATTTTTGTTATGTTTAGTCTCGTGTTTGTGTATAAATGTTGGTATTGTGATACACAAGACGCTTTTGTCAATTAAATTTAAATAGTGTTTTATACGAGTTATCATCATCATCATCATCATCATCGTCTTGAAATAGACTGAAGCAATGTAGGATATACGAAATAAATTATAGCATCTCTGTAAACGATAAAGCTGCGTCAATAGTAATGCAATATGAACGTACTATGTAAATATTTAATTGTTTTCTTTTTCTTTTTTACAAGCATTGTCTACTGGTATATGACTACAATAGTTCATGGTAAGCCACGACAGCGTCGTTATTTTGTGCGCGTGCAATACGATTTAGGCATCTTTGTTTACGCGACACACGTTAGCCGTACAACGCCATTGCAACGGAGGAAGAATAAAAAAAAATAAAACACGAAACATATTTACTCGACACGACCGTTTAACGGCCATAACAATATTATGAATTGAGATTCAGTAATATATTATAGAGGTTTTTTTATCAACGTAATTTTTAGATTGAAGGGGAAAAATTATTTAAATTTACAAATATTATAATAAAAATCACTGATTAAGCAGTGTATTGAAACGTAATATAGTAATTAATTTTTCTCTGTTCGAATGTAACCGGAAGTCTATCAAATATTGGATAAAATATTTTAGTAGATCCAATCGATTTCATAAAAAACATTGTTGATTATCATAAATTTAAGGATGAACCTATTATTTTTGTAGAAATTGAACAGAATATTGGCTTTTAACCGTACATTCGTCGTCGAATTGGACGGCGATGGCAGACTGGTCGAAAAGTCAGTACCGATTCGATTCGGTACCCGCAGTCACTGTACAACCACACACATACAACTCGAATCAGTAGTATAACAACGCGCGTGGAATTGATTGAGATGATTTTTTTTTTCTATTCTCTGTCTGTTTCTTAGGCGTTTCGCCTTGGCTACCCTTTTTTTCCTTCATTCCGTTGTTCTCGCGTTTATCTCGTTGTCGTACAACAATAGGCGTCATCATTACAATCACACACACACACTAACACACACCCATACACACACACACACACACACACACACACACACACACACACACACACACACAAACACACACATGCACGCACGCACGCACACGCATACGCACAAACTCAGGCGTGGACGAATGGACGAAATACATATATCTATATAATATAAATGTGTGTGAAAACAAAAAGAATATACGACGACAAATCTTCAATAATAATAATACACATAACAACAACAATAGTAATAAAACCATCCCGCCGCCGCATTCCTACACGGAATTGGAAATTGGAATCGGATCGAAGAGTATATAATGTTTTATACAGGTACATGTATCTACTCTGTACGGAGTAGAGCACCAGCGCTGTACGGGAGTACGACAATTGCTGCAACGCATTCGGCCCGGGCGGAATGGGACGTGACGCCGCCGCCGTGGCCAGCGTGAGGCGTAACTACCGCGACGAAACGACAACGACGACTGTAGCAACGCGGTACCCTACATCGCGGCCGCTTTTAATAAATATACGTCGTCGTCATCGCGTTGTTATACAACAACAACAATAATGATGATAATAATAATAATAATCAGAGTATGATGCGACGACTTCTCGATCGCCTCCTCGGTAATACATGTGAATGCGTACATGTACGTATATTTATTATTGACGAGAACCGACGACGATTATATACCAAACTCGTTCGTATTGTGCGTCCATGTGTATGTGTTCATGTGTGTGTGTGTGTGTGTGTGTGTGTGTGTGTGTGTGTGTGTGTGGTGTATGAGTGTGCGTGCGTGGGTGTATATATCATGCCGAGTCACGTCGTGGTCGCATACAACGACATCGACAACGACATTAATAATAATACCATATGACATTATCGTTTTGATGTGCGCGCGCGCGCGTTGCATTATATACATTATGTATAAGATGACCGCTATGGAGATGACATTAGTCGTTTCGAGTTAGAACTGCTATGCTTACCCGTGTAATTATTGTAGTCCATCGCTTGCAGTATGAATGTAAACGATCTCTGCAACAGAAAAACAGAAAAAAAAAAACCATTAGCGAAACGATAAACGAAAAACAGTAGTAAAAGGTGTCGTTCCGTAGGCGTGCTGCAGCGGTAGTTGGGTGAAAACACGCATATATTATTTAAAATAAATACATTGCATATGCACACACTTGTTATAATTTATACACGAGTGGAGTGGGCACATTCGGAACATCTTAATTTGGACGTTATTCGATCGGAACAATTAACGCGAACGGTTTTCATTTTTACGGCGTATACACGCCAGTATCGGCGACCGGGACGGTAATAATATCGTAATGAGACGACTAAACGATGGTGGTGGCCGCGGCGGACAAGAACCGCGAACTATCGTCGAGCGCGATAAATAACGTGGGTTATTTATTGTCGACGGCGATGTTGCTGTTACGGTTAACACGCGCACGCGCACGAATGAAATGTGCGCTCGTATAGTTATATACACATTTTTACATTCTTTCTACGGCGGCGTACAACGGCGCGTACGTGTACTCGATGTCTTCTCTGCACCCCCGCCCCCACCGCCGCCCACGGACGGTCGCACGGATACTGTGTACAACATTTGTCGTTGAGACGGTACCGTGTCGCTGGCGCGCGCCGCGCGGCGCGCTCGCGCTCGCTATCGGCCGCAAGACCACGCGGCCGCTCCACGATAAATCATCATCGTCGACACGGCGACGAGAGAAACCGCAACCAGAGTACCATAGGTATACGGTACGACATCGTTACGCGGCACACATAACAATATTATATAGTACGCGTATGTATCGCGCGGAATATAATAATAACAATGTATAGGTATAATAATGTGTACAGCAATCGAGAGACTCCTACGCGAAACCCTCGTGCATGGCCGTCACGGCAGACACGATTTCTATAGGTACAACAACAACTGCAGCGGTGACTGTGCGGTCCCCGCAATTCGCTGCACGTTACGGTATATGTATACGGGCGACAGCGACCGATATACCACAATCCGACGATTGTGGTACATGTTCGCCTAGACCGAACACATATAGATACTCGCAGCACAAAACATGTATCGTTGGCTCAACACCGCGCCGCACGCGAGCACGAGAAAAACAATGAGGAAATGACGGGTATAATAATATTATGACGTTTTTCCTCGCTTCGGCGGCAGTTGCATCTTAGAAGAAGGTTTTTGCGGCAGCTTCACGGCGACGGTCGAGACTTTCTATTTTGTCCGCCGTCTAGGAGACCCAACAGCGAACCGTATGTTGTAATGGTCGAACCTTCGCAAGTCCACGGTCCCGGACGGCAAGCACTGTGGACGACTGCGAAATGTTGCACGTTCGCGCCAGTGTCCTGCAGTTGAGGATCTAGATATTTACCGCTGGATAGTTGACGTGATATACGGTCGTGTGTCGGATGCACGCGTTTATAATCAGGACGGGAGAAGGAGTAAGAGAGAGGAGGGAGGGAGCAGGAAAAGAAGGTAGAAAATATAAAACGTCGTGTCATCGCAATCATCTTGCATCGCAACTAAATAAGTTATAACCCATCGGCCGCTGTTTTTCCGCCACGTCACCGCGGCGTGTAGGACGCGTGCGTGCCCGACCGGCCACCACCAACTATAATCATAATAAAGCCACGGCGGTGGCGGCAGCGGCGGCGTTTTTCCGCTACGTCACGCCATCGGTCCATAGGTTTGGCGGCGGCACTAACGACTCCATACGACTAATTGCCCGGTCGCGGACGACTGTATTATGCGCGCGCGACGTTCCGCTGCAGCTCGGTCGGCGGTTGTCCCGGCAAGGAGCGCCTACCGCGCCGCACATCATCGTGTAATGGTAGCGGTGGTAGTAGCCGGCCAGGACCTAATTCATTATCGTCGTCCGGGCCGGCGGTGGTTTTAACGACGTGATGTGATAAACGACGAGAACGAGTAATCAACGTGGCGGCTGTGCCGGAGCAACGACAAGGAAATTAAGAGATCTCGCTAACGAGGTGTTAAAGACGATCCGGCTACGGACGTGGTGGTTGTCGGCGGCACGCTGCGTACACGCGCTCCCTTTAACATTGATTCGCTTTGTTGCATTGTCACCAAAATAAGTACCGGCCGCATCAAGTTCACTGGACAAAATGTACCATATTTTCAACAAATAACACATGAATTCCTCTTCTATTTTTCATTTCAGCCGAAAACTTTTTTTGTCATACTATTGTATAATCAATGACGTTATCGAAAAGCGTCGAAAAAGATTCTATTGATCAAAGATTTTTCTGATTTTAATAAAACCAATTACTCTTTTTTTTTCATGTACACGCGTAATCTCATTATAAATAAAATAGTTATTGATTTAAACTACTATTATTGCACTATATTGTCATTTTATAACAATTTTCCAATTTGCCAAGAATTTATTCTGGATCCACCATCAGTTTCAATAATACACTTATTATAATAAGTGTTTTCCGGTGGTTAATTTACATTTATATTCATTATTAATGGTCAACATTATAAGAATAATGGAAAACCTAGCCATTCGATTCTTGCAGTGAATTCCATTCTCGTCTTTGTACGAGTACACAATTACTAACATAAAATAGCAATTTGTTATGTCCAACCGAATGCATCGACCAATGATGTAGGTAGTTTAAATGTTTTCATGAAACAGATTTTTCAAATTAATTGACCAACATTGATATTGTGCTAAATGATATATTTACACAGAACTTCAACCATCAACATCCAATAACATCAGCGATGTATTATGTTCTGGATTGGTGCTATTTGTCAGAGTACTATAAAACTTTTCACACAAAAACCATCTTTATTGACGTCTGCATACGTCGTCGTTGCAATAAGAGGCACCACACGCAGAAATCGACATTATCTGCATCAATACATTATGTTCGTGGTATTGATTGTGATCTGCTGTGTTCGTTAATTCTTCGTCACCGCAACATTCATAATAAATAGTACATTTTATTCTCTACGTCGTCCGCATTAGACATCGTTATTGATATAGCCATTTGCTGCGCGCAACACAATCGTAGTTATCGTTATCATCAGCTACTTTAGCAGTGTACTTATACTTTCATTATTATAAAACTGCGGTAAGATATAACAGTCGTATAACGCTCAGAATATATTTTTACACTGCAGCTGCTGCTGCCAAGTGTCGACGTACAATATAATAATAGTTACGTTCACTTACAGTCTTTAAATCACCGAGCATTGTCGTTAAGCGATATCCATAAGTGACGACCTGTAGTTGGATATATATATTATATACGTGCGCAGTAGATACTATTGGTAAAGAACTCATCGATAAAATACACCCATATACTACATTGTGATATATATATATATATATTCTATAAAGGATGTATTAATTTGATGTTGAAGAAGTGCTAATAAATATGTCATACCTGCCGCGGAGAACGAAAAAAAACATCAAATGTCGATGACAGACTTTCGTATCGATAAAGACGATGTAATAATAATATAATAATAATATTAATAACTCGACTCGACGTCATTGACGATGCAGCAAATGGTACATTGTATACATGAAGCTGCAGCGTACACTGCGTGATAGCGCGCGCGCTGTGTAATGCAGTGGAACGGTAATTACGACGACTGAATATAATAATAGTAATAGTAATAATAATAATAATAATAACAAGAGTTATAGTAATAATAATATAACCATCATAATAATAATAATAGTTATAGTAAATAATAATAACATAACTGCTGCTCGTATACAACAACGGAAAGAAGACGACAAAGACCGACGACGCGACTGCGTAGGAGGTGACGGCGCGGTGCGGTACCGCCGGCGGTTATCCGCTCGGTCAGCAGCCATCAGGTTGCTGCCGTCGTTCCGGTTTTGATTGATTTATTGCACGCGCGAGAGTTCGCGCCCGCGATCGCTCGCACAGCCGTTACCGGGAAAATGCGACGTTCACGTACAATACACGTGCAACGGCCGTGCAAGTCACCGTCGTCGTGTAGCCACCATGCGTGCACGTCGCGTATATACCGAGTAAAAAAGTAAATTGGCGGTGGCCGGTTCGGCGATGTGGTGGTGGCGCCACCACCACGACGACGACCGACAGACATTCGTCGTCGTCGTCGTCGTCGTCGTCATCGTTGTCATCGTACGTCTGATGAATAAAAGAATCTAGGCCTCCACCCCCCCCCCCCCGACCCTGTCGCAGCTCACCACACACACAGTGGTGAAGGTAAAATCAGCGGAAAAAAACCCGCCGTCGCCGTCTACTATCCATCGACGATTCAATCGACCGCCGCGGGGTCAAACGTTGTCGTCGTATCTATATAATATACCTGCACGGTAGTGCAGTTTATGTATTATTATCTCTTTCTCTCTCTATATATATATTATTGCGGGCATACCGTATAAATGGTAGTTCAGGTCTCATATCGCGCGACTCGTCGTATAATAGTTTAGTACAATAATATAATATTATGTGGATGCATTATAGTTGTGTACGCGGGCAGCGTACGTGCCGTGCTGTACGACGACTCGATGGCGCCGCCGTATATACGACGATGACGCCGCAACGGCGAGCCGCTGCAGCGGTAGCGCCTGTCACGCGCTTATTGACGGCAGCGAATATACAGCACTGACGACGATCGGGGGCAGGGTTGAAGTTGTGGTGGTCTGTACAAGATGTGCACATCGTTGCCGCACGACCGCACTCCGATTAACAACATGTACGCGAGATACTATAGCGATTACAGCCGTTTATTGGTCCAACGGAGTTGCTCTGCGGAAAATGCGGAAGGATTTCGAGTCGAGAGTGATGAACCTGGCACAGCACAACCCTCTTGTTTCGCGTTTTTCCGATTACATTACCGTAACGTAAGTCGAGGCACGTATTAAACGGCGTAAAAGAAAGATTGAACCGATGATGTAATCCGTGTTGAACCTATTCACAGCTCATCCGTGTACAATTCAGGACGGGACTGGATAATAATATTAATTTGAGGAAGGTTTCAGCGTCATCCGAGTTCATTTAGTCAATCGGTCCCTGTACATATACAACACGAATGTGTCTGTAACGGCACTACGCACGTCGAGCTGTCTCGGCAAGGGGCCTATAGCCGCCTACGCCGAAACCATGATGAATAAAAAAAGTGCACTTTTTTTGTGACGCATGAAATAAAAAACCGTACAGACGTAGCGCGCGCGATATTAAATCACTGTACAATGTGTGCATACACACGTGAACGGGCTCGCGCGCGCGCGCTTACGGTGTCTGTACGAGTTGTGTACACAAAACGTGTGAGGCGGCTAAAGAAACTGCGAGAGCGGGGTAGAAAAAAAAAATTAAAGAAAAAACCATAATTATGACAGTCGTCACACGTGCGCGGTCGCATAATGTATAACATTATGTAGAGTGTTGTTTGTGGTTTGTGCGATGCACAGCAGCTGTGGGGCCGCGGCGGATTAACGACGACTGAGAAAAAAAATTTCATCACCAACGCTGCTGCGATACAGTTGTGACAGATGACCGGGGGACGAGGACGAAATTATCGTCGTATTGTTTCGCGCCTTTCATGTATAATACTCGGGTGTGTGTACGCGTATGCGATATACGAACACGGCAGCAACACTGCAACAGTGGTGCATCCCTAAGCGAGGGACGCGAGTGATGTGACAATAGTTGAAAAAACGGCTGCGCAGTGCACTGACACTGTACAGTACATAGTGAGTATGTGTATTCAATGTTATGTATTATAGTCAAGTGCGGCGGTCATCGCTACAATATGCCATACTATAATGTACGTCTGTTGCGGCGGGGGAATCGTAAAAAGAAAAAAAAAATGGAAAAAAAACTACAAAACAATAGGCGAACGATAATCCCGCGGGGGCGCGCGCGTCATTAACCATCTAGACCCATTCATACCCCCCTCATAGTTATCCGTCGGGCGGCGTTGCACATGTCGTCTGCAGTCGCAACGCAAAAAAAACCGCGGTCACTATATTATACGGGTGAGGGAGAAACCGAAGTGCGGTGAGTATTATATACAATATACACGTGTAAGTACTACTTGGAGAGAATTACGCTAACCCTTTGCGCCATTTGTAGTATAATGAAATAAAAATACATACTTACATACATTTATATGTATACGATCTTATTATCCTTGGAACCGGAAGAGATCCGTAAAATCAAAAAAGCTGGATAATTTTGGAATTCGTTATGAAATAAAAGTTGTCAGTGTTTCGCTATGTATTGTGGTGAATATTATTAATATCTTTTTATTTTTATTTGTAAAAAGCATATAAACCAATAAGTGCAAATACGTAATATTATCGTTGAAATAACTACATAGAAATATGCAATTCCATTGGTTTTTTTTTTTTTTTAAGATGATTTATAATATTATTTTTTTATCTAGTGAATTTCCGATATTTCATGATTCAATACTACTATTCTTAGTCCATATATATATCATATTTTTAACTTTCTTTTTTATTGTAAGTTAGGCCTTATTATAATAACCGTTTGCGTACAAATTATATCTGCTATTATCTATATTAAATTAAATGGACGTTTTATTTGGTCTAACTATCGTAAAAATCATGGATATTGCACTGAATAAACCGGAAACTCGTCAAAAATGTAAAATGATTTCAAGTGTACGACATGATGCTGTATTGGACATTTATCACCGTATATATACTCGTATTAGATACACGACTAAAGGATAACTGTGGCAAGAACTACTGCAGTATAATGGATAGGCAGATTATAAAACATATATAAATATATATTTAATAGTATAACGACGAGAGATTTAAGACGAATCGACGGCACATGTTTCAAACGGCGGTGGCCGATACCTATAGACGACGAAAAGCCGACGAGAACTTGTCGTCATCGTCGTGGTATTCACTAATTAATCGGAAAATACTGCGGTGGTTTTTTTATCACCACCACCACCGATACCGGTAGAATTCCAACTGTCCTCTACGACCATACCACCGCACCATCGACGGCGGATCAGGTATGCGTATCGGCGGTGTCGTCTCGTCTCGTGCTGATGCCGGCCGCCTAGAGCACGCGCGCGCGCGAGAAAAAACCCAATTAACAGCGACAGCAGCGGCATGCGTGGACGGCGGCGACAAAAATATTTGTATCCATCATCGTCATCATCATTGCCGCCACCGATAAAAACAACAACGAGACAATGTCGCGTTCCAGGTCATTAAAAACCTAACGTTTAATTTGGACTGTGATCGAAATGACCTAACCTGCCGACATCACACAAACAACGACGATAATATTGGATTATTTAATTAATATTATACACACACACTCTTTTTGAAGTAGACGGCCGTTGTCCTCGCAGGTGTACCGCTCACACCACACGGTTTTCCTCTCCCTCACCGCGAAGACCGGACACACATGACAGACCTGTACACGACGTTTTAGTGGAATCGTGTGTTTTCGTTTTTAATTAAGGGTGAGTTTTAATCGACTACTGCCGTACGAGAGGCGACCACGGTGGTATTACCTCCTTCCCGTCAGTACCACCAACACCGCCGCTGTATATATAAATTAAAAAGAAAAAAAAAACCGACTAGGCTGCATCGATGAGTTTGTGAGTAAGAGAGTGAGGGTAAGAGATAGAGCGAGTGAGAGGAACTGGGTGAGAGAACGAGAGATACCACGAGCGGAAGAGAGGTCGGCGGCGGCAACCGGTCTGCCAGCTCGTTTCGCCGCCGACGACGACGACGACGACTAACGTGCGCGGCATGAGACCCGAGCCAATTAACGAAAAATATAATCGGAAGAAATACCTCGGCGGCGACCAGGACGACGAGTATTAATAATAAAAAAAAAATAATAATAATAATAATAAATAAATAAAAAAACGAGACGAGAAATACCGAAATCGAATCGAAACGTACGATAAATCGTCGTCGTCGTCGCCGGCATTGTAGCGGCGGCGACAGGTGTGTACAGGCGGTCATTGAAAAAAATAAAAACCGAAATAAATAAACATTTTTTCGAAATCCGATTGGTATTAGTGTATTACGTCCTAGTGCAAGCGCTCACACACACACAAACACGTTATTTATAAATTTGAATAGTCGGTACTATATGTATTATTATGTATACCTGCGTACATGTATATATATATATATATTATAAAAATTCCAATAGTATTATAAAGGAGTATTTAAATATTCAAATCACGCGCGCAATGGAAGAATCAGTTATAGCGGAACGCAGCGACGGCAATACATATTTATAATCTATATGTCGCAATATCATTGACACGGAAATATTGTTGTTATATTATTATATTATATATCGGCGATACTCAATTATAATATTATAGACAAACAGTAGAGTTCTTTCATTCTTTATACATAAGCACTTGCGTGCGTATTTATGTCAAATCGGCCGCCGTGATGTGGATTATAACAATTCTCCGCAGTCGGTCGACAACGATATATCTATATTTTGTATTATGTGTACGACTTACGCACGACGGGCTATTATTTTTACAACAATTACTTTTATGATTGTCGTAGTCGTTATCGCGTCATCGTTACTATATCGATCGATATGTATATTATATACACACGACATGATCATTGGTCAACGAATGGGACCGATCGTGGAGAGCGGATTACGCGAAGCAGCAGATCTCTGTGTACGTATTTATATCATATATATTATATGCGAACAGTATTATATTATCGTACTTGTACGGCGGTCGTCGTGACCCCGGTCTACAGATAATCACTGGCGGATAATATATTGTTATGTCTGTGCTGGCGGGGCGCGTTTCAGACGCACGAAAACCATATAACCCCTTTGTACCGACGGTCACACGGCACGAGCCGGATTACAAGGTACACCGTGTGTTGATGACGGTAGACCCCGCCGCGGGCAAAACAGTAAAGCCGGAAGAGAAAATTTCAAGAAAAAAAAAAGGTGTACACGGAACGGCGTACGACAACGACGACGACACGACGGTGAAAGATCTACGCAATTAACAGCATCACCAGCAGCAAAGAGAAAAAAAAGACTGCAGAGACCGCGAAAAACTCGTCGATTGCACCTCACACGCGCGACGACTACGACAACGACGGTCGTGCTCGATTTTTTTTTTTTTTTTTTTAATTAAAAACGCAGAAAGACGGTTGCGGTCGTGGTGGTGTCATGGAAAAAACCACGACCGAGTAAACGCTTTCGTGCGTTCGCGTCGGCGGTAGTCGAGAGTGCACGCGTACATTTATAATGGTCGTTGCGGGCGCGCTGCGATGACCGAGTTTAATACGGCAAAGACGACGACGACCAAAAGGACGAAGACATCGTATAAGCTACGATGAATAATTATAATTTGTTTTCTTGAAAAACAGCCTTCAGTGGACGGACTAAAGTGTATCCTACACCGTGCAGCGTATACGCGAGCAGCGCACGCGACGGAGGATGAGGGGTTAAAACGAGAAATGGTCCGCCGGTCGGTCGACGTGACGAGATGAACGGCGACGGCGGGGGCATCATATACACGTACGCGTGTATGTATAGTATAATATACATATACACATGCATTTATATAGAAATGTACGTATACGTGCATATATATTTAAATACGTTCTGGGAATTAAACGAGTTTTGTAGACGGTATATAGTCGATCTCAACGACTCGACTGTTTTTCATGTGCGTGTGCTTATGTTTGTGTGTGTGTGTGTGTGTGTGTGTGTGTATGTGTGTGTTTATGCATGTGTATGCTTGGTGCTTCGGCGGCGATGCGTGCACATGCACACACGTTTTGCCGCCGCGGACTCGTCATTCGATGGGCAACGAGCAGCACCGGTGGCGTGGTCATTAGATGTGCGCGCGAGCAAGCACAATTTAATATGAAACGTCTCGCATGGCATGTGTACGGTATTCTTATACATTACGTGCGTAATATGTACGTTACACTAACGATGTTGCAGGAAAACATTGCGCACGTCCCGTGACAGTAGTGCAGGGACCTCGATCGTCCGCACTAAAGGCAAACTTAAGTTAGTATACGTAGCAGTAAATTACTCCTTTCCCCGACCAACGTGTCAAGAGTCGACAGTTATCCTAGATCCCGCATAAGCGTGTATTCGCGCTACTGGCAAGTCTCCAAGATAGAAGTTTGATAATCAGCAATTAAAATATAATTATAATATATTATATTCGTTTTAATAATGTGTCGGTATGCATATATATTATTATATTGTAACTGATCTACATTATAACGCGTACTTATTATACGGACGGCAACGAGTATATAACGAAATACAACGTCCCTTGAAGTTAAAAACGATTTTCCAAGGAGTAACAGACTTTTTACATTTTGGTCATCAATGTACGTTCCATAGCATGTAAGGTATATTATTATATGGAAATATTTATAACGAAGGAAAATCAAAGGAAAACGTTACTTTTTTTTAATAGTTTAGTATTATATACTAACTGCAGTATCGTGTATGGCCATTTTTAGCGCATCGGAAAAATCTAATTAATCAAATCTATAAATATTTTTACGATTTAATATTGTAAAAACCAAAATATTTTTCAAATCAGTGACGCCGTTTAATAACTTTTTTGTATAAACTTAATCAAACCTATATTATATATATTATCGGAAAAATAAAATATTTGGTCGAAGCGAGATCATATTGTGGTTATAAACAATGTTTGTTTTTATTTCGACAATACTTAATCGAATATTATATTTCATAGGGGAGATATAATTTCATAAGATCAGATACTAGAGATATTTTTAATTTATTCTGCATCTTTAACCATACAATGAAAAATCTCAAAAAAAATATTTGGAAATAATGTTAAATCATTTCTAATAAACGGTTATGTTAAAATTTGTAATTTTAAGCAAGAGTCGGCAAGTTATTTCTATTCCTAGAGTCCTAATATTAAAGTAATAAAATAATAAGGTCCAATGAAAAACTCTCACTCTAGTATAATAAAATCTAGTATATGCTTTTACAGTAAATAAGTAATAACATAATCAAGTACAATGTGTTGACAGGGTCCAAAGTTTTGCCTTTCTCAGTCCGGATCAGGACCGAAGTCCGCCAGTGCCGACCCCTGATTTAAAGAATTTACAATTTAGACTCAACCACGTTTACCATAATGGTAAGATCGGTACATTAATGTTGGGCCAACATAAAACGTAAATAATAAGGATGATAGTGACTTACACCTTCTCTCATCCATGGCGCCACTGTTACAAACATTGTTATAAAAAATATGCTATACATTATAAGAAAGTTGGTGCGTGTACTTACGGTCCAGCTGAACGAAAACGGCAACGCGAGATTTCCACCGGCTGCTCCTCGGTTGCTGCTACCATCCGAAGGAGAGTCGACCGAGGCCACAGTGTCGCCTCCCAGTGTGAATGAATTGCCACCCAGCACTGGGCTGGTGACGTTTCCGAACGAGCAGTGATGCAGATGCGAATTGGGCTGATGGTGATTCAAACCCATGGCCGTCTGCTCATCGTCCACTCTTCCACCGTTGGCCACCATGGCCGACGCGGCCGTCAAGGATACCGGTTGCTGTTGCTGCTGCTGTCGACTTTGGTATTCGCGTAAGCACACTTGGAACAGCGTGTTGCACTGCGGCGCATTCGTACACTGTAGTGGCGGCGTGTTGAATCTGCCGGTGGCTGCCGAGGATGACGGTTGCTGTACAGGCTGTACCATGGAAGCACCACCCGTACCACAACACTCGCCCGTGGCCAGTTGACCACGATAGTTCTCAATCTCAAGTATCTGCAACTCGAAGAATCCCAGGGCTCGAACGTCCTGCGTGCATTCAAACCGACAAAACCGTACATTTTAATATTTTCAGCTACGTACGTTATATAGTTTTATTATGTTATTACTGAACGTGTATTCATATTCGTATGTTTGTATATTCGTGCGTACCCGGGTTGCGCACGGAGAAAAATGATTTTTGTTTTTTTCGGTGGAAAGAAATATGAAATGCATCCCGTTCGACGACGAATCAACATCGTCGAAAATGATGTATCACATACCGGCAGTTCTAACATTGTTGTACAAGTACGTGCATGCGCATGCATGCATGCATACACGCGCTTACGTCATTCATGTAGTGCTCGTTGATTTATCATGGAGAGGATAGGAGATATTGGGTATTTAAAAACTCGAAATAAAAAATGTATTGTAACATATGGTTTTATTATAAATAACCAGTTGGTTAAAGTAAAAAATTTAGTTTTTACGTTAAATACCGATATATTAACTAAAAAGATGGAGTTAGTCTATATTGCCGAACGAACTGCATTGTGGTACATACGATTTGATAAGTTTCAATAAACGAAAATCACATTTGAGAAAATTTTTTAGAAAAATGTATGGTAGTTCTTAGTAAGATCGAAACGGACAAGTCACTACTTATTTAGAGAAATTTAAATTCGCCTAAATGATATCCTCAAATTTGTCTACACGATAAGATTTTTTCTTATTTTTCAATATACGATACTCCATCTTTAAATTAACGTGGGGTATACAAATAAATATTACGGCTGTTATAGTGTTTGCACTGTCGCGGTTGTGATGAAGCGGTCGACCGTCGTGTATCCAAAGAGGGCAATGTTTTAATGAGCAACAACGTTTTCAAAATGTCATATGATCGTTGAACAAAAAGAATAATACTATGTTAATAAATATAATCATCAATAGGTAACGCGCCTTAACGAATTAACGGCGCACCGTGAATATCTTCGCCGGTTTTGTATTTGGCCAACTGCTTCACCTTGATCCGCGCAGTGTGCAAACTACGAGTCGGCCATCAATTACATTACACATACATCACGTCTACTGGAATATATTACGAATAAAATATACGAAAAAACAATGACGGTAATATATTATAATATTGAATAGAAAATAATAACACGAATCGAGTGTAATGTATTGTGTCAGGAGAAAAGTATTGAAATTCGGAATTAAAAAACCCCACGCGTGTAAGTTTATACATGAGTTATGCCTAATAAATCATTGTATTGTGATATGGTTTTACATACGCTGCATGTGCATCGTGCATACCATCACACATGTATACTTCTAAATCTGTATTCTCATCTCCAACTGTTGTATAAGTGTCGGGGTATGCTGTTGAAGGGACGTGGGGTACATTGTATCGTGTGCCGCCGCTGCAGACATCAAATTCATCGGCCCGACGGTGATGATAATTCGAATAATCGACGTTTCGCCACCGCGTACATGTATACGTAGGTGCAAGCCGACGACAGGACAACAGCGGTGATTAATAATTTAATGTCGTACGTAAATTTTCTCACGAGGTAATATGGTTTCGAGAATAGTGTCCGAGTGCGTCCCGTTCTTTTATAATTTACTGTACAGCCCAAATACGTCCACCGATCTCAACGAATGAGTCATATATATTGTGTCTCTAACAGAACAATACACTGAAAGATCCATAGTAAAATTTTCCCATCTCTGCGTGAGCAGTAAACATACCTAATGGCAGAAAGTGACGAGAGAACTAGCAAAGGCATTAGAAAGTTTCATACTTAACTCAACGTTTTGTTTATATCGTCTGCAAATATTTAAACATTTGTGGAAGTGTAATTGTAAGAATAATATTTTATAAAACTACTTTCGCCATCATAAGTAGCGAATCAAACTCCGCAAATGTTTCAAAAATAAAAACAAAATGCCATTTTTGAAAAAAAAAAAATATCTATTAAAATTAATTATATATTTAAGGACAAAAAATATCAATATAATTAAATTTTCTAAACTCTGCCCATCGAAAAAGAATAATACCTTACTCGTGTAGAGTATAACCAAACATTATATGGCTTCATCTTAATGCGGTTATTAATTAATGGAGCTTAATTAAAAACGTTTGAAATTATAAAAACTAATTTTTGTCTTACAAACCAGCTCTCTACCCCGTGGTATACGCGTCAGAAATAACTATAAACGGAACGTAAACGAACATCCCATTTTTTTTTTTGTTCTTATAAAATTACCGCTTTAATGAAACCCTATTTCGAAACGTACTTGGGAGTTTCACGCGGTTTCGTATACCGAAACGGTGGTCCGAGGTGCAGGAGTACCTTTTTCTGGTAGGTGGTAGTTAAGTCGTTAATTAAAATAGAAACAATCTAATTTTTTTTATTTTATTATTATTAGTTCGATCGCATGGGTTGAAAATATACTCGTATATATAAAAGGGGTTGTTATTTACAACCAGACAAAATGAAAAATAACAAAACCCTTGGGTTATAGGGGCTTCACACGCTGGCGTGGTCGTAGCGGTAGGAGTAGTGGGATGGTAGCAAATTATCAGCATACACCGGGTTTTACTCGCGGCTCGATACAATATATTCCGTGAAAGACCTGAACAGGTAAAAAAAATATTCGCTGCACCGACTGTAACGGACAAGTCTGGATATTGCACTGTATTCATATTTTCCGCTCAAATTCACTACGAATATTCCACTATACCGTTTATGTATAGGTACCATATATATATATTCCTTCTTATACTATACACACACATCGCATTTACATTACTAATCATCGTGTACGCACGCGTACGGTCTCGTGCAACATTTCCTTATAACGATAAGCGCTCGCATACAACACAATAACTGAATGCGCGCGGTCTATTGTCGGACACGTTATTTTGGGACGACGGTGAGTCGGTGAAACGGGGAACTCGAAAACGATTGTTACGTGACGACGCGACAAACGAGCGTGCGCGTTCACTCATATACACACACACACTAGCGCGCGATAATAATGGAAATTAAAATGATAAATGATCGAGTGATTTGTCTCATCGTTGTCGATCGCCAACGCACGTTTAACGGACTGGCGTCGTCGTCATCATCATCATCATCATCATCATCATCAACATATACTTGTATAATACGTACATAAATGTATATGAGCGGTGTGTGACGGGCGAGCGATTTATTATATGCTCGTGACGACGATGGACGGAGGGCGAGTGAGGTAAAAAAATTAAATAAAATTGGTTGCACCGCACGCCCCAATCTTTCCATCTACTGTTTTCGTGTTCATAGTATTTATTATGATATATATTTATACAAACGCGCGTGTTTTGTGCAAATCACACGCGATATATCAGAATTTGCGCGCAGCGTGACGACAACAGTGGCGTTTCAGGAGGAGGAAGAAAAAAATCGACAGAAATATTCGTTTTTCGTACTATTAAAGATACATGGCTGCGTGCGCGTTCATGAACATTTTCCACCGCCGATAATCGCGTGAACTTCTTATACTTCATCGTCGATCAAAAAACAACTATGGGTATTTACACGCACGCAATACCGCTATAGCCGCTGCCACCGTTTTAATAGCGTATTATAGTACTGTTGTTATTTCGGGCTAAAGACCTTTATATAATAATCTAAAACATAGAACTCACAGAATAGGTGGAATAAAAGCAAAACTAAAAAGATACACTTGTGTTCAAAAATATTTAGATAAACCAACAATAAAGTTCCTGGGAATAATAAATCCTTGACACACGTTTTGTCGAAAGGTAGAAATAACTACCTAGCTAATATTCTCAAGCGACCCATACGGGAAAATATATCGGTTTGTTAACTCGACAAATTTAAGATTAACGGATATAAATCGATAGATTTCAAAGGCATTGTTTAAAAGCTAGTCGTTTTGCGTCGTTTTTAATCCTAGAACATCTTCGGCAACGATGAGCTCATTCATATTCGTATCGATCGTACAACTTTATGTATTACTGTTTTGAATTAATAAAATCACTTGTAACTTTTTAACATTTGATAAACAGTTATTTATTCTATTAAAGAGAATTAGTAAATTTAATTCTTATCTAACTATATATTGCTTTAATTTAACATTACGGCGTGGTAGGCAACATTATTATTATTGTTAGAGACGCGTTTTCGCGATGTAAGAAAAATGCACATCGTCGAGTGTATGCGTGTGTGTGTGTGTGTATATGTTAGCTCACGAAGACATGGCCTACACGACGACGACGACGACGGGTTGCGTGCCGGGCGGTCAGCAGCGGCTGCCACGCGGTCCGGGCGTGCGTGCCACCACGTCCGCCGCCGCCCACGTAAAGTGTGCTGGTGTGGCAAAGTGCATGCGCGAGCGTTCGTTTGTATCTATAAGTATTCACTGCAAGCTCTTGGCAATCCATCTCTCTACTGCAGCTGCTGTTCCGTACACTACCACCCCCACCTCCTGCTCTTCCATATCATCCTCGCCTAACTATATTCTAATCTTCCCTGTGTACATTGTTCGTCACGACTCCACGGTGAACTTACGCGCGCGAGTTACATTACACAGAAAATACGAATTATAATTACACGAATTTCTCACGTCGTGTTTACAAGTCATTATCGGATGCCTCTGTGTATATACGTCTTCCCTTACACGTTTTATGTTTCGTGAACGACACCGGACACCGAACGTTGTATGCACTGGACGTTAACAGGAACCCATCCAAAACGGAATATTTTTTTTAAAACCCCTGTGTGTGCGCCTCTCGGTGGCAGTGTCGGACGATTCGCGGAACACATAATCGCTATACATTATCTCTCGCACGCACCATATTATCATAATGAAATGTACCCACACACACACACACACACATACACACTACAGTAAGCGATGTATTCCGAAGGACTTCCGAAGGCGACGAAGACCGTGAAAAATCGTGTACACCATTTGCAGCGACCGGCGATCAACGCGAGATGAAAAAAAAAGCGGAAAACCTACCGTGGCGGCGACGGCGGATGGAAGGGAACGCAACGACGTGTATAATAGGCGAAACGAATATAACACACCGTCGTCCCTCTCTTCTGCCGCAGCAGCGTGGCTCCGCTGTGAGAATAGAATAGAAATAAATGGAATACATATTTATTTTTTTTTTTCTCTCCCGAGAATATAATAGAAGGTAATAGAAGGTACATTTAGTGGACGTGCACCGTCGGCGGCTGCGCATAGAGCATACCGCGATCGTCGGCGTGCACCGCACCAGCGTCGGCGGGGAAGGAGGCCGGGCTTCATACCGCGGCGATACATAAACATTTCGTCGACGCCACCGCAGTTGGGCGGAGCTTGGCCTTCGACGGGCGGCGTGACAGAGTCGCATATACATTTATATACGCGGCGGCGGTGGTCTGGCGAAAAGCTACCGCGACACAACGGCGTGCTGGGACCCGAGAAAGTCCACCCCCGCCCCGGATGATGCAGTGGTGGTCGCGGAGAAATGAACGCGACTCGCTGCTCCACATACTCCCGCATCCACGAGAAAAGTCCATTTCGACCCGGAGACGTATACGTCCGTTCCGAACTTGCAAACAAAACCGATGATCGTTGGCCAAGAATTCGGTGGACGAAAAACGAGATGGAATAACAACGACGGATTCTCTAGAGATAAAATTACACATCTACCTACTTTACGACATATCGAATTGTTTTTTCATTTTATTTATTACGTATAATACGTTACTTATTTTCAATAATAAAGCCTTTAGTTCCAAAATAATAGGGAATTCAATTGTTCTACAATGTTATTATTATTCTTGTTGATTTAATAAAAACTTAATTAAAAATATTTTACATTTTATGATGTCCTATTAGTTATGTAAAGTAGGTATGTTCTTGAATAAATGTAATATTTAAACACAATTATCTACTTAAAAATAAATGTAAAATTAATATCAAAAGATAAATAATTATGATAACATACTTAATAATTAATCTGTCGTAGGCGTTGGAATTTTTTAATCAAGCTTGGTTAATGAAATTACAATATATTCAAAGAAAATAAAAAACTAAAGGGAATTTCATGTATATACACTTTATTAAAAAAATTTATTTTTAATTTGGTCTTTTTACCTCTAAAATACAACAATTTATTAAAATTTATAAAAATTTAAGTCTTTTTCAAATATTATTATTCCAAAACAAATATTGTTTTTTGTTTTTGAGTTATTGTCGTTGTTATTGAACATAGATTTCCAAGAGAAAATAAAAGGATCGGTCATTGATGATATATTATCAGCTTGTGAGTCCCAAAACGTAATCCGACAGCAGAGGGTCTTCACTCTTCATCGTTCCCCTGCAGTGATACATGCACATGTTAGCACACGAAATACGTCACTGAAGCAGTGGCACAATAAGGCTGCCCAGCGGGAAAATAACGCCACGAGCCTGAAGACCTATAGATGAAAGCGACCGCAATTTTTTTTATACATTTATAAATATAATATTCCATTAAAATCAAAACAATGTTTATTCATACGAATCGATTCACATGTTTCTATAGACAAATTATAAATATTCCGTTTCTCTAATGGTTTTTGATTGCACAATAATAATAATTAAAACATAACATTGCAGATATAATTAAATGCACGATAGTTGTTATATTTTGTTACATCTAACTGCAGTACTTATAATTTTTGTATCTCTCACGACGATCGTGTCTCGGCGGTCGGCACACGCAGAGATAACATCCGATGCAGACATGCAGTATCTTATGATATGTAATCCAAATAATATTACCTCTATATCTGAACACATCTATGTACCTACCGCAAACACAACACTATTTTAATAGAGTGCTCTAATACGTCTATGATCCGTATTATTAAATCTGCCGTTGTGCAGCGAGATAACTTTTATACACTGCACAGCAGCGGTTGCGAGGGTATAATGAATGGTTCTTGCTCACTAAATGTTTTGCCATCGAGAGAATGTACCTAGATATGTGCGTGTGTGTGTTGTATATTTAAACGTCAAGTTACGCCACTTCGACTGAAACGTTTGTTATAAAATATAAATTTATTCATGGTACATTGTTAGAACCCGAGGACTAGAAAGAAACCTAGTTGCGGGAATAGTTTTTTATGCTGGCGATGTTGCTGCTATACTTATACGGCATGGGTATATTTATACGCCGTCTTTAAGCGTCCACGAGAAAAAACTGCCACCCAACTGAACCGGTGCGCAAGTACCGACGTTTATGTGTGTGTGTGTGTGAATAAATGTTTTATCGACCGAAATAATAATAATTATTATACACTTGAATTTGTCTCGCTCAAGAACAACACGCAGAGGCTGCAGCATACGTAATTATATATTCAGCAGCGGTCTGAGATTAAATTCACGCGAGATACACCGTTTTGCGCTTCAAACCGCTCTCGCCGTGTGCGTGTATAATAATTACAGAAACTTTACGAAAAACATAGTTATCAACAGCGGTAGTGCCGTAATTAAATACCTTTAAACGTATACGACTACTATTATAATATTACGGTGATGACGGTCAGTGGCAGCCTTTCTACAGAATATTTGGCAAAAAAAAAAAATAAATAAATAAAAAGTACCGTAGTGCGCAACATACGGTCCGTGGTGATAAGAATAGGTCACAGACTCGTGGAAATTCGGTGATTAAGTGTATGGAGCGCAATCGTTGGTGGTGGATAAATGTATACGATTGCGTATTTAACGGTTCTCATAGACTTCTGAGTACACACATATTTTTAATTATTTTAATTTCCATCACGGTGTATATGTATTTAGTATATTTTAGTTGTATTATTTTACACATTATCCATGCAATGAGGTATAAATTGATATAATATAATGCTGTTTGTCTTGATTAGTGGCATTGAATAAATGATCTATGAATAGGTCATATCATCATTTTATAACATTAAATGTTCAATATTTATATCACTATAGGTAAATTTTTTGAAGATAGTAGCGATTCAAATTTTAATTCAAAAATAACACGCAATACTACCAATGCTACCTATAATTTTTTTGTAATTTTGATCGAAAACTGTTGAGAATTTTAATTTCGTTCTATCTGATTATAATTTATACAATTGTAATCACTTCTATAACTATCACACCATTTCAAAGAAAATCGTAAACTATAGTGAAATTAAAAATACTTCGAACTAATCATACTATAAAATGTGTTAAATCATAGTTAAGTAAACATTAAAAAAAAGTAGATATGTAAGTTTTCTTTTCGTTAGGTTACGATGTGAGTATCCAATATTTCGGGTAATTATTTAAGGTATTGGTTATAATTTAATTGTATATAACTCAAAAAATACTTCATTATATTTATGAATAACTAAATAATATAAAACAGCTTGTTAATTTATTACTATACTATAACTTAATTCAGATATAGTATAAAAAGTTAAAAAATAAAGCTTAATCAGTTGCGTAACTATAATAGAAACATATACTACTTTATGGGGGTTTCTTGTAACCAAGCCGAGTCGTTGCACCCTTCTTCGTGTTCATTACCCAAACAAGCTGTCAAATCTCTTTAAATAATACTCAAACTAGCTCTAAAAAAGGTAAATACTATACATAAACGTGCCTCTCACATAGTTTATTCAGTTAAATCTGACATTGAAACATTGATTTATGTGTTCATGTTATTTATTTCAATAAATATATGTATAAACAGTTATTGGTTATTTAACAATAATTGTATTTTACTAGTGCTAGATTTACCAGAAACGCGATTCATTGAACCGAAATCTCAGAATTTGATAAAAATATTTTAGTTATACGAGTATGTAAATAATTATTTAAAAATAAAAACTCGTATGAAACATTGAGTTGTACAGAAACTATAGAATCTCTTACTTCATATAAAATATTGTTTTTGTTAGTGTATAATTTACTTTATAATTATTTAAAAGATGAGTAGTACATAGTTGTAAAAGTTAACCGAATAAAAAAAGCCTTGATTTCTAATTTCAAATTATTCAGTTTTTATATTACTTCTACTAAATAAATACCTGATTAGTTTATATTTCATAAAAACAATGAAGCAACAATCTATAGCTGAGCCTCGGTTTACCTAAACCCGTATGTTTAATAAAACCGTTTTTGATGAAATAAAAGCTTAAACGAATTAATGCGCGTCGTACAATTACGAGGAAGATAAATGATCAAATTAAGAGAATTAATGATGGGAGATGAATATTTTTTTTTGTTTTGTTTTTTTCTCTTGTTTACCAAAACACTTAATAAACATGAATGAACTCCACCATTAGTAGGTAATATTACACGCCAGTTCTAACCTCGACGCGTAAATACCTACAGCCAACGGCGCTATGAGCATCACTTCCACGCTCACACACACACACACACACACACACACACACACACATACCATGCATGTACTCGTGTAAACACACAATACGCGCACATTAACAAAATACCCGAAGGGATAGCACGCTTCTGTGCTCGATTCATGATGTTATACCTACTACAATCTATGCGACGTGTACAGTAAAATAAACACCGTATAAACCGTGCATATCATTATAGTGTAGCCCCGTCGCCACGGTGGTTCTTCTGATACGCACGTGACACGACGAATTATAAATGTTATAAAGTAAAATACGTTAATATGTGTACACTATTTTACTGATATTGTTATTGTTTTCGTACGTAATGGTATTACGCTAGTGCACGTTATACCTATTATTATGTCTAACTATACGAAGTACGCGGTAATTGATATTTATGACAAATATTAATCTAGTTTAATTTAAATATACACCGCCGCCGACAGTCGTGGGAACCCGTCGTCAAACGACCAGCGCGTAAACAGTACTCGAGCACGGTGTCCCCGAGACCCCGTCGCCCCCATAACGCGAAACATAGCAATCGCGCATGTAGCGTCTGCAATTCGACGAGAACTATAAAAATAAAAACATATTTTTTTTTCTACATTATACGCACCGCGCGTGTAAATGCGTGCCACATAATCCGCGCACATATCGCGTACGTCATTTACACGGCGCGGCGACGCACACATATATACGTTGCACATGTATATATATAACACGTGATTAAAATAATAATAAATAATAAAAAAAAAAAAAAAAATACGTTGAAAAAAATTAATAATAAAATAAAAAAACAGTCACGAGCAAAGTTTTTTTGTCGACTATCGTCGTTGTAAATACATCTGCGATATTAAAATGTTTTATTGTCATTACAATTATACATAACGGCCGCGTATCTCGACACACAGTGCATATACATCACGCATTTGTACATACTCGCATATAGCGCACAATAATGTTACGATTAATATATCTCGTACACAGTAAATAGACGCGATACTACGTGTGCTTCGGGGGAAAAAAAAAAAAAAAACGAATAATGTGAGATTAAAAAAATTATTCTATCATAATCCGTAAACATCCGGAAACGAAACAATTGAGATCCGCATTGGACGAACGATTGCACTCATCGTCGTGCAACAGATAAGTACTCGGACGGTCCAATGTACCAAGTATTGTACGCGTACGTCGCGCGCGTTTCGACAGTTAACGAAAACGTATACTACCACGACGTAACCGAGCGAATTTCATACGGACCGAGAACACACGGTCGACAGGATCAGAATCGCGCGTTTAAAACGAAAGAAAACGTGTGCACGTTACCTGGACGGCGGTTGTCAACATAACGAGCAGAGTGACGGCTATCAACGAGAACGTTGATGGTGCGACGCGCCACATCTGCGGTCCGCGGTCGTTGGTCCCGGTCTCGCAGTCGTGTTGGCGACGACAACGACGACGACGGTGACGTTGATGATTTTGATGATGATCATGATGATGGTCGCTCTTCGTCCACCATCGTGGTCGCCATACCCATTTGCTGGCGCTGACGCTGGTGCTGCTGGCGCTACGGGTACTGTTGGTGCTGCTGGTGCTGCCGGTGGTGAGGCTGTCGGCGCTGTCTGTAGTGATAACGGTCATCACGGCGGTACGGTCGGCTGTTGTCCGGATCGACTGGGCGGCAAGCGGGCAATCGTCAACGGCCACGGGGCTATCGCCGTGCCGTCGGTGGGCTCTGCGGCGGCCGCCGATCCCGCCGCACGTGTAACCTCCACATGCGGCGGCGGCGGCTGCGGCCGGCGGCGAAATGATGTTGATATTGGTCCGGAACGTTGCTTCGGGGTCGGCTACCGTTTCGGAGTGTCTTCGTCGGTTCGCGCGAATCACGCGCAAACTGCACTCTCGGTGGAAAAGGTACGATAAAACGATATGATATGATCGGCGAAAACGAACACTTCAACGACGATTAGCGAAGTGAACGCATTGGCGCGATCGCCGCACCGAGTGTTCGAAAACACGATGAACCGATAATTCAAGAAAAAAATTTAAAAAAAATTGAGAGAAAAAAAAAATGTCAAAATTGAGAAAACCGCACGGTAGTGTAAGTTTTGATACTACGCGCGACACACTATACGATAATATAATAATGACTATGTACGCGCCACAACTACCGCCTACTACTAGTGAAAAGTGGTGATACACTGCCCGGACGGCTCTAGCTAGAGGCACGGCGGCGCAGCGGCGGCGGCGGCGGCAAACGTCTGACCACGGGCAAAAAGCGGCGGGAGTGTACGCAGCCCGGAGCGGCGCAGTGCTTCTGGTAGTAGTGCAGTAGTAGTAGTCGCGGTATGGTAGTAGAAGTAGTAATGCAGTAGTGTCGGTGCCGCCGGTGGTGGGAGTATAACGAGACCGCGGTGCGCGCGGAGGTAGTGGAGGATCGGCTCGCGGCTGCGGCTGCGGCGATGCCGGTCACCGGCTCGCGGGCGCACGTCGCGGTGGTCGTCGTCGGCGGCGGCGGAGGCAACGAGGCCGCCGGCTGGATCACAACGGCGAATGTCGAAGCGGCGGCGAGGGGCGAGATTTAGTTTGCCATAATATTATACCGATCGATCTATTATATTTTATACGGTTGAGTCGGCACAGAACATCCAATCCGGTATTATTATGTTGTTATTGTAATTCGGTACGTATCGATAACACGAAAGGGCCACGTATTACGGGCTACGTTTTACATAAGTGATACAAAAAAATTTGTCTAATGAAAATGTGTGTTTATCAGTTACACGAGACATTCGAGATACATACTAGGTACTTGTATTATTCACAGCAGTTTTTAAAATTTATATTCCGATTACTTTTTATCTACATTATTAATCTTCATAACGTTCAAAGAATATTTTTAACCTTAACTTCAATAATTAACACTATAACTTAGTTATTAATGAATTAACTATTTTAAAGTTACTTTAAATATCAACTATTGAAAACATAATATTCGGTCTATGTGTTCTAGTTGAGTATTTGGACAATTAAATTTAAACACATGTAACTTGTTAATTTATTAATGTATTCTAGTGGCAAATATTCCAAACGCATTAAAACACATGCATAAGTGTTTAAACAAGTTGTTATACATGTATTGTAAAAACTAATTTCAAATTTGATTAAATAATAGCCGAACTAAGTCATCATGTTTTGGACGATAGTTTACATACTTAAAATTAATTTAGTAAATATTTTCATTATTTGTAAATACATTTTTAGGACGGATTTATTGTTCAAAAGTTATTTAGTAAAAAAACAAGACTAAACTCATTTTAACAATTCAATATATTTTTCCATTCACTAGTTAATTAAAACATTTCAAAAAATGTAATTTCGACCATTTAAATCATGTTATGTAAACATAAAACATAAATAAATAATATTTTTCAGATGAATGTTACTAAAAAGAGGTTAATAGAGTTATATAATTTTTGGTATAATTTGATATTTTACAACTCACATGTTTTTAAATCCTTGTATTTATGTAGAAATATATTTTTAATTATTCGTAAAGGAGTTATTTTATCAGTATTTTAAATATTTTCTGAATATCTTTTATAAAAATACTATAAATTATAATTAGTAGTTTTATAGGTTTTTTTACAGAACTGTTTCGTTTAAATAACACATTTTTCGAAGAGGATGACATATATTTAGATCAAAAACGAGATTGTGAACACGTAATTTTTCTGAACATTTTAATTAAGCTTAAATCACTCTAAAGATCCAGATTTTTTGTACAACGTAGAAGGAAGTTTAACTGTAGCAGACCTTTTTTATTTTTTTAATAAAGTTATTAAAACTTAAACTTGCATGATTTAATGTGTTATTCAAATTATTTTTCGATGACATTGAGTCAAAATAAGAAAAATATAAAAATGCTACATCACAGTTAATGTTGTTTAGTAAGATTACGATTTCATAACTTATATTCTTAATTTTTAGACAATCAACTATTATATTTTCTTAATCGACTTTTCTTTTTGCTTTTTGCGTGTAGTAATATTAATAAATGTATAAGTATTTTGTTTTTCTTTGGTTCCGTAAATAAATATATAAAATATATGCGTAAACGCGTGTCCTCCGTCGTGATGATGTTATGATATTAATTATGTATGAATTTACAACGATTTGTAGCAGATATTATTACATATTTTCACACGCAATAGTGTAGTGCAGTAACAATGTGATTCAATTACAATTATCTTGTTACAAGACTCTTGTATATAAAAATAAGCATTGGCCGGTACTAAACCTATTGTCTTACAGTATTAATTAGCAAAATGTTAATCTTTCTAATTTATTACAAACTTTGCTAATGGGTTTTCTAACAATAGTTCGTGTACTTACAAATTTAATGATTTGTCAACCTTGTTTTATGAAGTTACTATGTTTCTTATATGTTGTACCGCACAATCGGCAGTATTTTGCATTTAAAAAATTTGTCGTCGCATTATAATTCTGTAGATTCATTTGTATTATACTCATCGATGTTCAACAAAGAACTGTGTAAACTAATACAATAAAATCGAAATATTTGATGTATTGATACTAATAATAATTCAATGCAAAAAAAATATATATACGTCTGTTTTGATGCAAACAATTGACTTGAAATATATTATAGAGGTACATGTAATACACGAACAACGCATGCACTATTCATTTTATAAATCGTATTAAAGAACTATAATGATTTCTTATACCTTTTTTTATATTTATAAACCTCTCATATATTTTAGTTTTTTTCCTTGTTTATCAGTTCGTGTCATCGGTTGAAACTTTAAAATATATTAATACGATACGATTAATTAAGTTTAAACGACTTTCGAATTTGAAATAAACTACATTACTGCGATATGATGATCGAAAATACTGATTAATTACAATTTGTACATTGGAAAATAATCGACATCGTGCCAAATAAAAGTGGTTTAAAAACTAAGAATTGGCTTAAAACAATAATTTATTAAATGTATAACATGTCACAAATATACATGATATATTCATCGGTAATCCCGAACATAATTTTTGTCAATGTTTTAGTAGACTTAACTTATTTCAATAAGAAATTAAAAAATTGAATATTTATACACACGATGTATGTTAAAAACTAAAATAATTTTAGGTTAAAATAATTTAACCTATTGGTCTCAAAATCTTGAATCACGAAGTAGGATTATACTACTTATAATGTATGAATTATTTATTAAAATCAAGTGGTGTAATAATTTTAATTGTACCTATTTACGCGTGGTAAAAATATCCCCAATCATAGTTATCTTTAATTTGTCTATGAGAACAATCGTATTTTTATTTTATTTTTTTATGTTTTTGTCATCTAATAAATATAAGTAATACAATAAATCATTCTACAACATATTCTTAATGCAACGGACTATTAACATAATTATTATTATTATTTTATACCTATGAATTATATAAATTGAATAGTAAAACGATCGTTATAAACGTATATATATATATGTGTACATTTTTTTATACTTTATATTGATAATTCGGTAAATCGCTCGTTTTTTTATGATTTCTCTTGATTTCGACGAATATTTATAGTTTGATAATTTATTCTCGAGGTCGCGATTAAAGAATCGGCAAAAAAAAAATTATAATTGGATGAATATATATTTTATTCAAAACAAGTATCTTAATGACACAAAATGCACGCGATGTAAACCCACGATTTTACTTTCTCGATTTTAAAAATCGAGCAAGTATTTTCTGTTACCTAACTCGATATTGGAGTAAAACACTTTTTCACGATTACCTAACTAGGCCCCGTCAGAATAAAATAAATGAGCGTACAACTTGAAGCATACCACGGATCTATCTTTATGGGTATGAACTCAACCGATGTCAGCATTAATTATATGCGTATACGTTTAAGTGTTGAATATTTCATTGTAATTATAAAGAAAACGGAGAAAGCTCGAAAAATCTTGTAATATTTTATTGCCTATGTACTATATAATCATATTAATATTAAAACGAGATGATATTAATTAATAGAAAATTTAACATAGGCTGATTGGAACAATCATACTACTACAATGTGTATAAAGGAACGCAAATTTAAATTATCGAATTGAACACATGAAGTATATTTTATTATTAATATTATCTTTTTTTTTTTTAATTTTTTTTTTTATATTTAATTATAAAAACGTATTACTTTATGGCTAAAATTTCGATATTTAATGAAAAAAAAATTATGTTTTTATCATCATTCTAGATGGGCGTATTGAAGGTATGTATCGTGTACAAAATTTATACAAAGCTGCAATACACACAACGCTTGTATATTAAATTCATATCGTTATTATTTTTTTAGCATGAGTCAGGAAACATCTAGAAGAATATATGAGTAATTTGTTTTCTGTCCGTATTGTATATTTGTATCATAACGTATTATATCCTTTTATACTCCTCTAGTTATCTATAAATTAAAAATATATCCAATTAAGAAATCGCATATTTTTCTAAATTTATACTGATTCATGTTTGAAGAATCCCCTGTGTACGTGTACTGTACATAATGTTCGGAGAGGTATACGTTTATTTTATTCGTGGTACGTTTTTACAACATAAAATATACTCGAATTTGATTGCAGTTGAAACGCATGAAATAATACAACGGTCAAAAATAATCGTAAAAAATTAATGACTAGTATTAATTTAAAAAATAATTATCGTGCACGGCGTGGAATTTAGTTTGATATATTATCGCGGGACAAAATTTGACGATTTAAAAGCAACAGGAAAGGTATTACAAGTATATCTATATACCACTAGCACTTGACGTTTAATAAATATATTTTAAATTTTTTACACGCAATTTATATACCACTCTAGTTAATATCTATGTGGAAATTTATTGCCGGCCGACTTTGAGTTGGTTTCCGTTTTAATTTGAACATGAGTGTGTGTGTTTGTTTGCGTGTGTGTGTGTGTGTGTGTGTACGACCATTATAATAAGCATAAAGTGTGTTTTAATTATAGAAAATAATTGGGTCGTCACGACCCCCAAAACCCTCCCGCCCGCGCAATCGCCGACCCCACGGTCTCGACTCTGCACTCGACATGGGCTTGATATATATTTTGATAATCGTCGATCGTCGCGCGCGCTCGCGCACATACCGGCGCACAGCCGCCGGACACCACTGCAGGACTTTGCTCGCCACAGGTTAACCGGGCCCGGTCACGCGGTGGGAGAAACGAGACCAAACACACCAGTTTCGAGTATTAAATGTATTGTACCTATATTATAGTATAGGCGCACCACGGGTATTATAGCAGGCGAATAAGACGACGGGTGATATAAAAGAACTATGTTTCGGCGCACGAACGCGACCTCGTCTGCAATTATCGATCGATACCACTGTACATAATGTATGTGTTTACAATTGATAATTAAAATTACAAGTTTTACGGGCTTTCGCGAAATTTTTGCTGTTATTCTGTTATTATTATTGTTTTTTTTTTTTTTTTTTTTTTTTGTCCATCCTACATCGTAACAACGTTATATGGGGATTCGAGTAAAAACTCGATTTTCTCAAAAATCTGATGTTGATATACATTCCTTTCTATCTTTTTATCTCTGTCTCTCTGTCTGTCTTTTTGTCTCTCTCTCTCTCTCTCTGTCTACCCACTATAATATTATAGTCTCAATTATAACTATACGTGTATTATATACATAAGATAGTCTATACTTTATTCGTATAAAACAGTAAACATTACATCGAGAATGAATGTCAAACGCATAATGTAAAACGATCCATCGTAATGCGTACATAGAGAACACTTTCAAAAATATATAATTTATTCTAATTTTTAAGTATAAACTGTCATTTTAATCCATTTCAATCTCCGATGATACCTCACAATATTCGATAAAAGTATTTAAAATAAAGAGTATTCCGTAGCGCATTATTGTTGTGACAAGCATTAAAATATATCCATCGTTTTGTATATTAAAAATTAAATTTAAAAGACTACATAAATATGAAGTGAAAGTTACGAAATACGCTGATCCGTTAAAACGATTTATTAATTAAATTTAAACTATCTTATATTGGTCCATTTCGTGATGGAATTTTTAAAAATATTGGTTTTTAAGACTTAAATTGGTTATATAACTATAATTATATGTTTTATTTTATGATGTTTTAGCAGATTCAAATAAAACATTTATATTTTTACTACATACATGTATGATAATAACATAATATAGTTTTACTATATTACAAAATTACCTAGATGTTACAGTGAATAATTAAATTATAAAACAAAAAAAAAAAAAATTACGGTAGCAATAAAATAAATGTTTTAAAATGTTTAGGGATATTTGTGCCACGCACAAATAATAAAATTGAATTAATTAAAAATTGTTGAATTTAAATTATATAAATTGTCAATTATACGAAAAAAAAAACCAAATCGTTGATAAGTAATTGGTAAATTGACGAGTACTATAGTAATATAAAAAATAAAATAGATTTGTAATATTTAAAAAAAAAAAACTAGGCGTACATACATAACTTTAGATACATTACTGAGTAAATCAAATTCCGCTGTAATAAGTTATTTATCTTTTACGCAGCAACATAGGCATGCGCACTTTGTTCACAGAGTATGCGGCTGATAAAATATGCCCCCCACCCATAGATATAAATACTCCTAAAATGAATGTGTATGACATTGTATTATAAACTTATGGCTACTACCTACTTTATATTAGAAAAAAAATAGGTTTTTCATCTTTTTTTGATTAAAAGTTTTTTTTTTTTTACAAACATATTTATTTAAA
The DNA here is from genome assembly GCA_034509805.1 of Sipha maydis. Taxonomy (NCBI): domain Eukaryota; kingdom Metazoa; phylum Arthropoda; class Insecta; order Hemiptera; family Aphididae; genus Sipha; species Sipha maydis. The sequence goes on from JASXSY010002731.1 coordinate 91,397, forward strand.
TGAAAATTTACATTATACATAATTGTTATAATTCAATCTTTCTCTTTCCTGGTATAAGGACTTTAAATTCTTTGATCACATCCTCTAGGTCAATTTCAGTAGCAATGTGTTGTTCGATGAATATCAGCATTAAATGCATTTAGGGGCTTTTGGCTCATCACTGATCTCAACTTTGATTAGTTTGACAATAATCAATTTTGAAAATGCTCTTTCACAAGAGCAACTTGTAACAGGAATGGTAATAAACAATTTTAAAGATTTATTAAAATCTGAAAAAATTTCTGAACATCCACTATCTACTAACCAATCTAACCATTTTGAAATATTAATATTAGATGAACCGCGTATAGATTCTATTTCCGGTATATTTATTAGTAGTTTAATTTCTGTATGAATATTTTTTAAATTAAATGCTTTTGACAATATTTTAATGTCTGCATCATCTGTTTGAAGTTAACATTTTTCCCATAGAAGTAATTAAATTCAATGTTTCTTGTGAAAAACGTTCATCAATTCTTCGAATTAATTCATCTAACATTGGATAAAAAGTAAAATACCTCATTTCTTCAATTTTACTATTAACAGTATAGTGTGTAGAATTGACATCAATTTTCCTGGTAAATTTTCAATATTTAGACATCGTAAAGTTAAAGAATAGATGTAATCATCGTCATTTCTAGGAAAATTTAAATAGTAAATATTTACCTACACTAAAAATAAAATCCATATTTCCTTAAATTATTAAAAACCGTCCGAAATGAATTTAAAAACAAATCTATAACTATTGATATCGTATTACCATGTTATAATCTACACGAAAATTATGAACTGAGATATTGTTCATGTGCCCCCAAGTGTCTGGCCGCATACCCTGCATACCCCGTGCGCACGCCTTTGCGCAGCAATTCGTCATAATATAAAATAATTGTATAACCTATAACATATATGCTTAAACTTTTATATATTTATTCAATATTTTATATTTGTATTTATGCACTTACTTATTACCAATGTAATCTTCACACCATTTCGTTCACCATAATTCATACACGAATAGTGTGTGTCAAATTTTGAATATCAGTTTTAGCCAATCTTCATTATGATTTTATTATTAATGCGAAAATCCTTATTTAACAAATGAGTACAATATGATCGGTCATTCTATGCATACTATAAAAACGATGAGCAATCAACAGTTTATTGTGATTTATAATTATTAATTACCAACAAAATATTATTGTATAAACGATAATTACTTTTATTTTAAAAACAAATAATGTATTTGATTTCAAATCTATTTTCAAATTTCTTAAACATCAAATAAATTATACATTTTTCAATTTTTAGATTCTTTATATTGGTTTTAATTGCAGGTAAAATAATTCTGTCTACTATTTAGCGGCTAAGAACTTGGTAATTTGTATTTATATACTTATATATATTTTTGGTAGGCATACATAATATCAACAAACATATACTAAAGGGTAGAATAATGTGGTACAAAGTTTGGAGTTACCTGATAAACAATGACGTTTTACTTACGATAGTATATTATAAGAGGGCGGGTTAAATTGTACCAATCAGGTCAGTATATAATTATTTACTCGTAGCCCGACTCAAAAATTATTACTAACTTGCCCTTGTATAAAATTATCCATGCTATAGAGTAAAAACATTAGATTAAGATTACTTTAATTACATATTACTTAAATTGTCATAACACCACCGGTTCGTAAAAGATCTTCGTTTATTTATTATATTTCAAATATATGTGAACATGCAAAGTGTTAACTTACCTGCACTTGTGACTTATATTTCATATAATATGCACAATGAATAATACAATGGAGTACCTAATTAATTTATACATTTTACGTACTATATGGCTGATACAGGTACATATAAAAAAATACATAAGAAAACATTGGTACTCGTTCGATATGCTATCTACCGCACATTTGATGGTTTAGTATGCTATCTACCGTTAATATTATATATTTTTATGTACCGTCATTTTATGTTGATGAAGTATTAGTATTAGTATTAGTATTATGAACTATTATTTCTGATCGTTCCGAGGAATAATTCGAATAGGTCTTCATTTGGTTTTTGTAACGAGCGCCACCACTCTTCTTGAAGTTGTGATGGTAATATGTTAGTCGCTCCCCGGGTTTTAATGTTATATTTATTTTTGACGTGTCTCCGAAGAGTTTCTATAGTTTGGGTCTCAGCACCAGTTATTGGATCAATGAAATTTTCTGAATGATTAACCGTTTTGTGGATAAACCCATGTTAATTTAAAGTAGAATATGCACGCCATTTATCGGAATATATAGTAGTATATTTATAAACTAAACGGTATTGTCTATACATACTAGATATTATAATTCACTGAATTATGTTAATATTTGTTTCGTCAATCGACTATTATGTCGCAAAACTTCGCGATTGTGTGATTGACATTTTCGAAAATATATAGCACACAACGTAGTCAGAGACACAAATCAAGGGAAGCAGGGGAAAATACCCTCTTAATTTGGAAGGTGGATGGACAATTGATCGACACTCGACGATCAATTTTCAAATATAACAATAAGCATACATCAATACAATTATAAAACGTAATTTATATTATGCGAGCGCAGATATCAGTTTTTTTTTCATAGATAGGTATTGAATACTTTTGTTTCGTCTTCTCATAATTCTAACAAGTTTACGCCTCTAGACTCAGCCTTATTTTTCACAAATCTGCATGATATGAGAATTTTACTAAACATTATTATAATATATATATCAGCAGTTTTCAAACTATTTAGGTCACGCATCCCCAAAATTAAAATAAAATCAATCGCATTTCCCACGAATAAATAAAAAAAATACAAACTATTGTCAATCCAAAAATAAGTACATGTTAATGTAATATACAATATAAATATTTGCCTTGTGCCTCCCCAATAAGTGTTTTCGCCTCCTATGGAAGGCGTGCACCACAGTTTCAGAACCGCTGTATATATCATACATAGTATACGAGTGTTGTCCAACATAAAATAACTTATATCTACGTAGATAGTGTATTCATTTATAACGATAATGACCAACCGTTTGTGAAATTAAAATAATATATCGAGATAAACCAATAAGTCTGGATGATTTTAATAAATTTTTTGAACTCTAGATCCGTGATTACTGATTTATATTATTGTATTGTCGCAAATATGTACATACACGGCCCATACGCAGTACCTACATCTAGTATATACCTCTTACAGCATATAACGTCTACTACAGTTCCCGTTTGTTTAAGGTATTATTAGGTTATATTTTTTCCTCTGTCCTTTTCAAACACCATTGCTATTATAGTATTATACCATCACGATTCACGATTTTCTTTATTGGTAAACACGACTATATTCTTGTCGTTAAAACATCGTAAAAAATTACAAGCGTGGAATTAACGACGTCAGTAAATTTCAATTATTATTTGTATATGAAATATTTTCATGTACGGAATCGTATTCGAACACAACACGCGTGGATGCATATTTCATGCTAAAAACGCACTCTACGTAATAAATTGTTTTTAAATTAAAAACAATTTATAAACTTAAAATCAGAAAAAATTCTGAACACACCGTATTAAATTGTACCAAGAGAGTTGATAGTAGACCACTTGGACGGATGTGTGCAGTTATTTTAAATCTGAAAGTGATGACTCATCACATTCGAAAACCAATTCAGAGCGGAGCTCATTAACGAGATGAACAATATTATACACATAATTAGAGTTTTTGTAGAACGTTTTAGAAGTTGGAAATAGATTGTTTATAAGTAAAAATTATATCGTTTGAATAGTTCTCAGAAAAATGTATGCAATTACAGTAATTCCCAATTTTATAACAAAGACAATTAGTATTTTAAATGTGTTGAACCTTAAAAAAAATGCACTCTTAATTAAATCCTAATTAATGATAACATTTACAATAAAAATATATTTTTAATGAATTGCGTCCGGTATTTTATTTTTAATTTAAACCATAATAAAAGCTTGGGAAAATATACAAAATTGCCTAATTCCATCGAATACCATGTATAATTAACAGAATAAATATCTCAATAAATAATTTTTGAACTTCTGTCATTCAATTGATATAAATTACTTAAAAACCAATAAAATCTAATTATTTTCAATTATTTTAATTGAAAACTATGATCTATTAATGGTATACACATTAATATGAAACAAGTATATATTTTTCATGAAAGTGTAAATTATTCTTTTTGAAAGAAAACATATTTTAAATAATCAATCACATATTATTTCTAATTCGCTAAATCTATAATCAAGCTTTAAATAATTAATTTGAAATTATTAAATTAATATAAAAACTAATTTATAATCGTGAACGAAAATTATTTTAGTTTTTTGATGTATTCAATTAAATTTATAATGTGATCGATCCAAGGAATAGTCATATAAAAATTATGATGAACCACATACATAAACACTGATCTTATTATTTATTTTATATTATATTTTCATGACATCAGCAAAAACAAACTGACGAAATGCAATTAATTTATAACTAGTGAACAAATTTCGCTACGTTGAAAAAGCATGCGCATAATAAGAACTTCCATATTTTGATATGCAATAACATGAAATACATTTTATGATTTTACTTAACTATCCAGAATATATGTTAATCCGTGAAAGTCTAGATTATAACTACAAATCATAGATTATTAAATCATCGAAAATCTAAGTATTTTCAAAATGATTTATTTAAAATATCTTTGGTAATTTATTATTTTCCTATTGTTTCTACTGTAGTGTCATATTATTCCTTACAATCAGACTTGGGTAGTATTCCGAATACAATATTCGGATTACTGTATTCAGAATACTTTTTAAGTAGGTATTTCAAATACTTTTTAAATACTTTTTTTGAAAGTATTCAATAAAGTATTTTGAATACTTATAACGAGGAGTATTCTGAATACATTATTTCAAATACCTTTTAAACATTAAATCATCTCTTTTTTTAAACGATTTTATTCATATCTTGTAGATATAGGCTCTTCTCAATTTTTTATTATTGTTGTAAATCATAATCTATAACAATTATATAACATAAAAATGCAATAAATTAACATATATTTAGTCTACAATTTCAAATAATTCTCATGATATCTATAATTTTTATAGTATGAAAAACTAGAAGTATTTTAAAAGTATTCGGAAAACTTATGAAAAATTCCGAATAATATATTCGGAATACAATTTGTATAAAGTATTTGAATACATATTCGGAATACTATTTTTTGTAAGTATTCGAGTATTTATTATAAATACTTTTAAAAAGTATTTTACCCAAGTATGCTTACAATTAACTCAAGCATATGACTTACTGGAAACTGTTTATTACTGCACGATAACTGAATACAAGTACTAATGTTAACATGCATATGTAAAGACGAACCTATTGAATATGTGCTTTATTGTTTACTATATATAAATACACATACTGAGATTTATTATTTAGAAATGTTATAGTTGGGCTTAATGCAACTATGCATTTATAATTCGCCCCACTACGAAACGGTGAACGGGCATAATAGATCAGCTCTTGATGTACACGACCATCGCCGTCGTCATAGTAAAACTAATAGTTTCTTTGTTTCACGTCAAGTATTAAATTCGTGAACTCTCGCACACGCATTTACAATAAATCAGTGCTGCTATTCAAGATTTTTTTATTTTTTATCTGTACAATTACTATTATTGTTATTATTTACTGGGATAGTCTACAATCAAAAAACAATTTTTATTGAATATCGTTATATTACTACATGGACATATTGAGTTGAGTACATTGAAAAATTCATCGTTTTTATATAATACAAAATCACAAATCGCGTATAAAAAAAAAAAAATCAACACGAATATTCTTATATTTTAATAATTATCGATTAGTTATTCTAACAGAAAAACACAATAAATAACCCTGTAAATAAAATTATATAATAACGGTGAGACAACGGTATGAAAAGTAAAACGTGCGGAATAACGGTAAAATAATAAGAGCAATTCAATTTTAATAAGGTATTTAAGACATGTATAGGTAAGTCACATGGTTCTTAAACTAAATAATCCTACACAAATCGTTATTTTCCATCGGTCTTTTTCTCTAAAATTCCTGACTAATAACTGAATTGTTGTCAAAGATTTTGTTTCCTTGCACGAGAATAAAGTATAAAGTTTAATATAATAATAAATATTGAAAAATCAACACTATCTGAAAGTAAAATTATTTTAATTACTCATAATTTCAACAATTGTTTCAATACAAAAATAAAAATATTAAATAATGATTTTTTTTTAAAGTAATGTTCTTCATGAATTTTTAATTATTAATTAAATATTTAAATAATAATTAATTAATTATTTAATTAATACTTACCTACTTCAATGAATTGTGCAATTTAGATAATATATAGAACACCAAACATTCTAGAAAGTGTTTTGAATCATCAAAAGGAATAAGAAACTATCGATATTTTATTAATATATAGAACAGATTTTAATAATAAATTTGTTAAAGTTATTTAGTTTAATAAAGTTATGAAAGTACGTGAAGTTCTACTTATTGTCTTACGTAATTATATTGTTTTACTGAAAATACATTGAATAATATTGTTTTAAAAGCTAGGAAATATTATTTTTTTTTACTTCCTTTGACCCAATCGGCATTGATCGTTTATTCGGCCGTTTTTGAAAAATAACAGAAATCGTCATTATTTTTTTTTAAAACAGCTTTTTGAAATTATTTAAATAAGTAAACCAAAAAGTAATTTATATATATTTATTTATTATTTATAATTTACATATACATATATATTGTATATGTATTTGCATGTACAAGTATATTTTTAAATGTAATTTACATTTACAAAACTTTCTGTCGACAAGCAGTTATCGATTAGTTCAGTTCATCTAAATACATACAATATTGGTATTTAATACATTTAAAAATAAGTAACAATAATAAAAATAAAATTTTAACCGTAATTAGTGAATTTCAGATTCTTATCTGACCATGAACACCCAGAGTTTAAAAAATCTTTAAGTTATTACCATAAATAGTATGATGTGTTATACTTCAAGTCCATTTATAAAAATCGAGAAATTTGCAAAGGAAACGTACGCTATTAAACCCGTTTTTTCTGAGCAATAAATTTAAACTGTAGTATTAAGTAGTATAATTCTTAATGGATTCTTAATTGAAATATTACCAAGAAACTATTAAGTATAATAAAATTTTTGTAAAATCAAAATTAAAATATATTACATAACTTGGTTATATGACTATATTTTATTATAAAAATATATAAATATTATTTGGAACCTTAATTCTTCAATAAATCCAAAAATAAATTAAAAACATACAAGATAACTATGTTTTCTCATAAAAACAAGAAATTCCTTTTAATACATTTATTAATAATACCATTATATTTGATAATTAAACGAAATAAAATTTGGATTTAAGATAGTCAACATTTAAATTAAATATAATAAATCTTAAAATATAGTGTTTAACAAATTCATTTAGGCTAAACATTTAAAATGTCTATTATTAATATTTAAATTGCAACAAATGCATCAAATTTATATAATAAATTTATATAATAGTTTATAAAAAAAATGTATTACGTTTCTATTTTTTTTTCTCTTTGAGATTTTAATCCCAATTTTATTTATCTTGAAACTTAATACAATTCTTTTTAGTTATTAAAAATATTGGTAGATTAAATTTTATTTTTAAAAAATAAAAATATGTTTTTATAAAATATGTATTCGACGTTATTTATACGAAGGTATAGACATTTTTTAAGAAACTCTAAAATATAGCTAATTTTATTAAAAGTGCATACATCCGCATTTGATATAGTTGTCAAATAAATGACGCTGCACACTTCAAGTACCTTTTAAGTTGTTTTTTATGTAACTATGTGGGCGTTTCAAATATAATTTTGAATCCAGTGAGTTTTTTGTAATTTAAAGTAAAAGGTATTGTGTTAAAAGAAGCACCTTCTCATTATTTGTAATTTCAAGTTCAAATTTGTTCATTATAAACAAATATACGATAATAACATTTTTTATCAAATTATTAAAACGATTCCATTATTCCTTGATTTTATGGCATTCTATGTGATATCAGTTGTAACTTTAGTAAAGTCTACAAAATAAAGAAATTTTAACATCCATATTTTTTAAATTATAGAAAATAATTGGTAAATTATTAAATAAATATCGAATACAGTTAATTGTAAACTTGATTATTTAAAAAAAAAAAATAAAATGTACGTATGCTAAATTGATAATTAAGCTTTATACGCTTAATAATAAAACTCAATAAGCTGTAGCTCAATGCTTAATTTTTTTTCATATATTATTGATAATATACATTAGTTTCAATAGGATAATATAAATTATTCAAATAGGATTTTTTATATGTATGGACGTGTGTACGTGTTTGTATGATATTTGAAAGTACGGAAAAATGCTTCTTCTCTTAAATGATTGAACGACAAAATAAATAAACCAAAATAGATTCTTGTTACAAAAGTAGTCTACATCATTCATCTTTCTGTGACAATAGAAACAAATTAAACAATTCACTATTTTTCGACAAAAGATAAGACATATAATACTAATTATACTAATATAAGACTATTAAATTTTTTTATTATTTCCAAATAAAAAACCAAATGGTGAATCTGTACATTATTGAATCAATGCTATTAGATGTAATCAAAATAAACATAATGTGATATAAATTAATCACTAACCACTAACGTAGCTAATATAGTTTTTTAATTTTTTATAGATTTCATATTAATTACAAAATAAACCATTGCAATCGTTTAGATTTATTTGAATTTATCAATTCTAAACCATTAGTAAAATAGTGATGATATCTAAAGAAATATAACAATAACTTCTCGATTCCATATAATGTTAGATAAACCAATTGGTGTACAAAATATTAATATTTATGGACATTGGATAGAACGCGTGAAGAATATATTAAGTGATTATTTTTGAAATTCACACGCTTTTTTTCATATGTATACCATACTCAAAATAAATATTCGTATACATTTATCACACCAAATGTGTTGAATATTTGATTAACATAAATATATTAGTACTGATCTTGGCACCTTTGTTTAAACTAAAATGCAACAGCTAGCATGCATTATTTTTATAAAAAAAAAAAAAAATACAATGACGAAAGTCCTATGGGTTTTTTCTTAAGACTGAACTGTGAATAATGTTTTTACAATACAATATACATTGTCACAGTGATATTATATTTTATGCATGCCATAATTTAACCTCCGGCTCACTTAATAAGATACTGACACTCGTATTAGATAAATATATTTTTACAATTAAGAGATTACTTCGATGCTAACATTTACGGATAAACAGGATCAATACACTGAACTCAAAATAATGAAGCGTATAAAAAAAAGAAACGAAAAAAAAATTATAACCTACAGCATCGCACTAATAATACGTAATGTGCATATAAACGGAGACCAACTCAAAGTGTTTTTGGAATTAAATAATTTATGTTCTGTTTTAAAAAAGTCTAAACAAATTATAATTTAGATACAGATTAGATAAATGCAATTGAATCATAATATTGTAAACAGAGTAGAAAAAACCTGAAAAAATTTGTCAAACGATTTCTAATTTTAATATCATATATGGTAGTAATACTGAAACGGTACATTATGTAAAAAACATCTGCAATATACTTTTAGTAAAATCAGAGTTTATCTCTTATATATATATACGCAATTATTATATATCTAAATAATAGATGACTAAAACAAAAAATATATTATTTTATTTCCCTACATTCCTGTAGGAAGTGTTTATTTGATGAGCACTAGTAAAAGATAACTGATCCATAGTTGGGTTTTTTCCCATTAGCTATGAAAACACTTTATTTGGAGTTTGTAGAATATCTAGTTTATTTTATGTACAGAAATGAATTGAAACCTGGACACCTTTCGAAACTGGCCGTACGCTCGTTAATATAGAGCACATATTTGGCTGTTCTACTATTTGGTTTTTAGTTCACACATCTGATATGTAATTTTCACCATATTTTACACAACTATAGATGTTTAAGAACATAATTAACACAAGTGTCACCGTTAGTTTAGTTGTTATGATATTGAAGCTGTATAAAAATTAATTATGTATTTTTCGAATGTAAAAAATAAATAGAGATTGAATAAAATAGAAACGTTGAAAAACTCTTCATTGTTATTTTGTTGCATTCAAGGTTTACAAAAAATAATGATAATATACGTTTTTATACTTATAATAACCCTAACCAATTATGATTTAATTAAATTAATGCGTTAGATATACCGTTGTTTAAGGTTAATGGAGTAACAAATGTTAAATACCCGCTACAAAAATTCGAATAGTTATTTAACTACAGTTAGAATCAAAATTTGTTTATGCACTATAGTCACAACGCAAAATATCAATTAATTTTATATAAGAGATCAGTTATATATATTCGGCGACAACGTTCAACTTGGTGGCCTATACTTCTGATGACAATAAGTAATGTAAATGACCACTTCGAAGAATTGCTCTCTTTCAAGATAATCATATTCAATGACAATAGCTAGGTCGAAATAATCTTGTCACGTAAAATAATATCGGCAGGATATACTGATTGTCGTGCACGCACATGACACCACTGTATATTATATTCACCGTCTATAATTGGAAAGATTTTGTTCTCCGAGTATTTGTAAAGAAGTAGGGAAATTAATTCGGGTAAAGGCTATTCTGGAAAAAGCACGCCTAATTACAAACAATACATTCATACACATAATGACACACCACTATATAAAAATATATACTCGACTGACTATGGATTGATTTTTAAATTGTTTATGTACATTTTAATTACTCTTTTTTAATTTCGTACTTTTTTTCTGTGCGTAACATAACTTTAAACGAGTTAATATTTTCGTACTAACCTCAACAACAAACATTAACCAAAAGTACGAATTTGTAATTAAATGTTGACGTTTCTTAGAATTTGTAATTAAATGTTAACGTTTTCAAGAATTTGTGTGTCATAAAAACTAATTACAAAGTAATTAAAGTTATCAACTCTTTATGTTGCTTTCACTAATGCACTTCTAAAATATTCAGTATTCAATTGATTGGGATCAGCAATTTCGATCAATATTTTAATAACATCCAATTTAAAAGTCGAAGCGAACCCCCCGAGGCCATGACTTATGGTAAAACGAAACGTCCAGACACCTCTCCAGAAATCCAGGAAGTTATTCAACGCGTTGGAATGAATCGAATCGCATTGGCACGTGTAAACATATATGCGCTGCAGAGGCTGGATCTATATGGGCAAGACAAAATAACTTTTTATGAGGAACTTGATAAGATTTTTTTTTTAATCATTTAACTATACATCACATTTTTTTCGTGTTTCAAATATTGTAACTTGATAGTTGATTGCAGTGTGTTGGATCCTCAGCAATTTTCAAAACCGTTCACGTCGCGAAACCCGGGTCGAGCTGCGCGGCGCACACGTTCGGAGGTATGGCAACCAGACGTGTCCGAGGTGGATCACAGGTTCTCGCCCGTCGCTGGTCATCCGATAAGATTCCGTCAACGATTTCGCATCGCAAACATGACATACACCGGCTACACGCGGGCTCAGATCGAATGAAGCGCTTCTTCCGTCCCGTGCCAAACTCGCGGGCTAGACGAGCTTTCGCCGTCGCATGTTCCTCCAACCGATGCGACTTCCGACCGATCACGGTACCGATTTATCGTTGCGTCGACGACAACGGTACGACAATGTCGCTTACGTTACACCGGGCGAACCGTCACGCGCGCCGTCGGGATAACCGACGCCCGGCGGCAACTGCAACACATCGTGCGCGCGCGGCGTTCGGCGTAGGCAAATCATCTCGCTTTACTCGCGTTAGTTTTCAGCCACTCGCCGCCGTAAACACGGATCGCGGTTACCCGCGAACGGTGCAGATGGCGTTCGATACGCGCCGCGGCCGTCCGCGACTACGTACCGAAACTCTCGCTTGCCGTCGTACCCGTCGACGCCGCTAGATGACGCCGTGGCCCACGTACGTGTCGGGTTTTTGTTATTTTTTACTCACGATTTTTAATTTCACGAATTTCGTTCCGTTCCTAGCGCGTTTTGTTCGTCCGATAGCCAGCGCGCGCTCCCGACGAACTGATAAAACGGATAAACCGATGTCGATGTATTGCGAAACGAAACCACTCGGAATGTTGCCGTTGCGATAACAAGAAAATAAAATAAAAATTCGTTGATAGGTATTACACGTTACCTCAACGCTGCGGTACACTGGACGGTTTGACGAACACGGTGTACGCGATCGTGTTCAGTCTTGAACGCCGTTGGTGGAAATGAAACCGTTGAGCTACACATCGGCGGTAACTAATAATCGTGCAGCGTTATAACATAAACGATCGTCGACGACCAAATCGAATCCGACCGATATTTCTGAACGGTGCGCGCAAGGGAAACGACGCACGACTGCTATGAATCGGCGATTCTTTGTGCCTTTCGATTGGGTCGCGGACAGTAGCATTTAAACTAAAACTTGGGAGTGCTAAAATTATTCACCTCGAGGTGGCTAAGTCCCTCATACTCCCTACAACTGTCTGGCACAAAATGTTTTGGATTTGCCATTAGATTATAAATTCTGCAGTTTAATACATCATAAATTATAAAAACTAAAAATACTAATTAGTATTAATAACATCGTTATGTTTTATTATTATTTTTTATTAATAATCTATCGAACCGGCCAAAAAAAAAAAAATAATAATAATAATAATTCTAAGTAATATTCCAACCATAAATACTAAAAATAAACTTGACCATCATCACAATATTACATGTTTAGCAAATAAGTAACATGACAAACTAAATATCCAGTACTCCTATTATGTACGTTAACATATGTATATTGTACGTCCGCGGCATTAGTTCATTGCCAATGCAAAATGGGATAAACTAATTCTCATTAACGTAAAATAATTTTCCTTAAACAAGATTTTTACTTCAAAATAAACTGGGAGTACTAATCATCCTTTGGTACCTATGTATACGTGCCAACGGACGGTAACTGACTCTTAACTGAGACCAAACCTGTCCACATACACAGTTGATCGAAAAATTAATGCAGAGTGTTAGGTTACAGGTCGTTAATAGGTGTCAATATTTTTTCTAACTTCAATTGCATGATCGACCATCGAATTTTTGGTTGTTGTCATTATTTTACGTTATTTGTATACGAGTATATAAGTACTACTTATTGAATCGATGTAAAATTAATGGAATTTAAGTAAATTAACAATATACAGACGACAAAATTATAATGTTTAATTATTTACTTTCATTTCTTTAGGATTTAAAATGTCTACATTTTTTACCGATCATATTTATTATATTTATCATACATGCATAACTTAAGGCCATTTTTCAGAATCTAATAAACCAACATCATATTGTGTTATTAATAATATGTTTATCCTAAGTAAATTAGAATAATTGTATATGAAATCTTTTCACTTACTAAATATAATCGATATTCAGGATTCCAAATAAGAACATCCTGTGTAATAATGCTATTTAAATTGTGTTAGTTAGTGTGCAATTAGTAATTATGGGAATTAAAACAAACAAATAAAATTAATAAAATCGTATTTTGAAATAATAATAGTTATAATTTAATTTTTATATAAGTATAGCAAAGCGGTTACACAATAATAATAATAATCATAATAATAATTATAATTATAATCATAATAATAAATATAAACGAATAAAAGGTTTGTACAGTTTGGTTTGTACAAGTATATTATTAATTCGAGTATCAAATGTTTTAAATTAATTATCGATAAGAACTTAAAACGTTTTATAATCCCATTACAATTATTTAATTAAATAATATGCTTTAGCATAAACTGTTAAATCTACCCAATGAAACATCTATGTAGTATAAAATGTTTGATATTTGGGTATCTCCATTGTAAGTATTTGAGCTTCGGAACAGCTCACAAAATATTTCGGATCCCTTGCAAACGAACAACACACAACATCACAATTGGTATTTGTATAACTAAAATTGATTTTTTTTTTAACAGTTATTCAAGAGAAAATTTGTACACGCTATTGCCGTTTGACAAAGTAAAATAAATAATAATATCATAATCATTAGAATAGCGTATAATATCGATTGAGCATACAGCTTAATATACATATACATTGCATTATATAATATTATATAATATATATTATAACACCAGAAAAACCATACACCTCAAATACATTAATAAACAATTAATAAACGTTTGTTGAAATATGTATACACATTTAAGTAAGTCAAACCCAAATTGCTTGGTTTTCTGTTTAGTTTTTTTCAAAACAAAGATGATTCCGCGAAGTATTGTTCTATTTTGATTGTACATATTATATTATACAAACATTTTCGTTTACATAAATGTTCGCAGTTCGTTTTGATACGACTACACCCGTATAAGTATGTTAAAGATTGATAATTTTACGGAATTTTTAAACTCTCGTATAAGTAGATACTAATAACTCTGAAATTTGACACGAATTATGCGTATTCAGTTATATAATTTAAACAGATAAGCCAAATCTTAAAGCTTACGTTATTAAAAAAATAGAGTTCTCACAATAGATCTTTTTATTTCTCTACGATAAATTAGTCTATAGGTTATAACATTATACACGACTGTTAATTTTTATCGAAACAAGAATTGTATATTAGACTTGTAATGGTATGTACCTACTTCAAAGTAATTATTTTGTTGATCCATAATTTATTTAACATCACAACCAGAACCGTAGTTTTTATAATTTCTCAAAAACCTACAGAAAAATAGAAACTTGGTTAAATGTGTATCAAATAAATATTTCACAGAATTTATTTTGATTTTGATACTTTTAGACTTAAGTTTAGTATATAAATATTTTTGTGAACTTGGCCCTTAAGAAAATTCTTACTATTACAGTGATCCACAATATTGTATTATAGCGTTCGTAATAAATGGACACTAAGTGTAATAAAGTAAGCTACTAATGTAGAAGAATTCGAGCTGTCCAGTTTTGAACTTTAGTCAGTTACTTTTATATACATATATATATATATATATATATATATATATATATATATATATATATATATATATATATATATATATATATATTCAAAGCAAAATATGTATTAAAACTTCAAAAATACATAAAAAAAAATGGTATAAACCAAATTCAATCACTCAGTTTTATACCTACTATATATACCCATGTCAATACTTATGTACAATATATTTATGTATAAAAATAAATTACAATAAATTCTTTGTTTAATTCAAAAAAAAAAAATTCTGGAGAGGTGATTGAACACTTCTTGTGTATCTCAAATGTAATCATTGAGAAAAACCTCACTTTTCCTAGTATTTTCAAATAAATTCGATTGACGAAAGAACATCAAGCTATACTGGACTGTTATTTATATTGCAGGTAAGCATACGCGACATGTGTTTTGAGTTATACTTTTTTGATATAAAAAAAAAAAAAAAAAATGCTCAAATCGAATTCTTCGATTTATATCATATGAACGAAATACTCTATACTCTGATATATACACTAGATAGTACGTACATTTTCTTCCGACGAAATGTAAACAATTTTCGAAATCGCTCCCGCCCGCAGAGAAAGACGGCGCATTTTATATGTATTTATGTATATTGTATATACGAGATGTGATCATATGTATAGGTATTTATGATTTACTACATGATGCTAGGTTTTCGTTACACCTACACGTGAAATGCACCGCGTACTGGTATACGCAATAGTGAAGGCCAAATAAAAATTCCAGGAGTACGATAGTGCAGGCCCAGTAAAAATTGTATACGAAAATATATATGAATAAATTAGAAAATTCAATCCTCCCAGTTCTCTCACCAACCACAAAATAATAAAAATTTATATGTGCATATATGTCTTTCTTCGATGTTTATTGTTTCAGAAAAAACTTCACGCCATCGAAAATGTTTATTATAATTATATAAATAAAAAAAAAATATATATATATACTCACATACCCAAACCCAATACATATCTCATGTTCAATAAAGTACGATTTAAAATACTGTACTGACTCATTAATATATATTTAAAAAATTTATGTACGTTTATTATATTCGAAGTTGCGATTATTATGAACATTTTTGGGAGAATGTATTTTTCACAAATATAATTTATGTTCCATGCTGTAACAATATTAATGAAGGACATAAATATGCCTTAAATTGAACCTAAGTTTTAATATTTTTTTCAAAATTCGATCCCAAACTTTCAAAATATGAGTTTGCAAATTAATTACTAAATGTTTACTAGTTGTAAAATATTCTCTAATACATACATGAATACATGTTAAAAAAAAATAAATCATTAAAAATTTTGCAAATTATGAAACCTGTCCTTAAAATTCCATAAAATAAAGAAACTTGTTACGAATATAAAGATATACTTAAAATAATACTTTAATAGTCTTGTAAATGGTATATTTACAAAATACTAAAACGCTATCCCATGAGTGGAGTAAAACAATGCGGTTTTGAATATGTAACATATTAAATAAATAATTAATTGATTGAACCATTTTGCACTAATTTTCTCAAAATTAAGGAATATATAATGAAAACCAAGTATATACTAATTAATGATTTTTTAAGGTGCGATCGTTAAAATCACAAGTAATAAGTAAAATATATTTATGTGTCTCTATAAAGCCAATGAAATACTGGTTCCAAAAGTAATCATTTCTTTATTTTTTGAGTTTATTTTCTTTATTTGTATACATAGGCGCCGCCAGGAATTTTATCAGGGGGGTGCATCGTGCAAGTAGGTACACGCTGATTTCCAAATAATACTTATATACGTAATAATAATAATAATAATAATAATAATAATAATAATTAGAAATAATAATAATAATAATAATGCATTGGTTAAATACGTAAAAATATTTTTTCAAATTGTATGATGATACAAAGTTATTTTAGTTTTTTTTTTGACGACTACAATTTTTATTTTTTGTCAAGCCAGGGGGGTGCACTTGCACCCCCTTGCACCCCTCTCACGGCGCCCATGTTTGTATAAATAGACAAAATAATAAACAATTTTAAACGGAGAACGGTATAGGTACTATGTTATATGTATTAACAGTGAAATTCCAATTATCTAATATAATTGAAAGTCAAGACATTTTTAGTTTTATAAACTAAAAATCACAAGTCTTAAACTAAAATTCATCAACAAATTTATCTAAAAATGTTAAAAATAAATTAACCAAAAAATCCTTACTTTAAATTATTGAGTTGACGCGGACAAATATTTTAGCATAAGTTATATAAAAATGAAATATAAATATGAAACTCAGTATGACTTATTTTATCAAAATAAATATAAACGTTACATAATTTTTGTAATTTTTCTTTTTTTCTTGAGATTTATTTTTACGCTTAAGATGAACAAAAATGACCTACCTACAATCCGTGACAAATGTAAATTCATAAATAGCAATAGAAATATTTTTGTGCATGTTTTTGCTAGGCAGAATCATAGACAAAAAATTAAAATTAAATATTGTTAAAAAATTAATACACCATTGCTTCGTTCAATATCTTTCACTTTGATCAAGATGCACAAACTGAAATGTATTGATTACTTAATATTTTTTAACTTAGTATATAAATATTAAAACTTAATAAGCAATAATTATACTTTACATTCGAAAAACGTTTCTTAAAAGAACTTTATTTAGGTACTATGCTTACAGTTTTTATTGGACCCATTAAAAAGTGTTTAGAAGTGGTCATAAACGAAATTTTTATTTTTTGAAAATGAATCGATTTTAATTAAGAATTTAATGTAAATTAATTTGTGTTAAAATATTGAAGTTTTATACATAAAATGTAAAGTGTCTAGTTTGTAATAGTAATAATAAGTAATTAAATCATATAAAAGTTTAACTAATTTTTGAGCTATACCAGTTATAACCAATTAAAAATACAACATATCCATAGAATTGAAATATTTAGACGCTATGATTGAAGTTAATGTTTTAAAAATTTAGATACTTTGTTTATTAATACAAAATATTTAGTCTGTTAATTTTATTCGGTTAAACATCGGTTATCATGTATCAAGTCTTATAAGACAACTATTAAATCACTTTTTTTAAATTGACTTACTTTGAAATGTTCAATCGTAATTAAAGAAATGTAATAACTATAAAATAATAATAATAACATGGATGTTTTTAAGTCGCGTTTAAATGCACGAACTAAACCTACCTCGAACCGCTCGCGAAGGGTTCATGTCATATTCGTTAATGCCACGAACACACTAGCAATCCGCTCGCGATCCAATACCGACAATGAACCAACAATAAACCCTCACCAAACTATCGGCAGTGACGTTCATACCTGTCTACTAGTAATTACTAACTAATATTATTAGGTCTTCCGAGGATTATACGATGCTGGTAATGAATAGTGCGACTATATTCCAAAATTATAAATTTATCAATAGTATTTATAAGTTTATAAGTATTTTTATTTATTAGTAATAGTATAAAAAAATTTCTAGAATGTTACCAACTTATATATAAATAATATAAAAATAAATTAATGTTAATACAATCTTCAAATGTCAAATTTTTCTAAAATTATATTTATAATTGTTATTAACAAGTTGACTACTACGAGTGCTACAATGTTACTCACATGATTTGTACCTCAGGCTTCAATATTTTAATAATATTTATTCCATACACTTTGAGTACCAATACTAGTTTTCACAGTGACTCTCAAGCTTTGAGTGCCAATTTTGGTAATCATCGTTTTTCGTAATTACATTACTAAGAACCACTATAATGCTCGATTTATGTATTTGAAAAGACAAAGGAGAAAAAATCAAACTAATTCGTATAAACAGCTCTCATATTTAAAAAAAACACAAGGCCTGTATTATAATTTATATAAAAATATTATTGCTTAGATGAAAAAACTTGTGATTAACCAATTTGCTACTCATGACTTGTGAAAAAAAGTCTATTGTAACTTTTATAAAATAAAAATCTTTTTACATACAAGTATTAATATTGATCATTTAGCATCGAAATGTTTTTTAATAATTTTTGTTATTTCTAATAAATAAATACCAATACCTCACTTATTACAGTGACGTTTTGTTTAGAATTTGTTTTTCTATTTATTTTCTGGGAGCTAAACTATTACAATTTCTTTCGTAAAAACGTCATGTCAAAATTCAACAATGATTGCAATTTTCTTCAAAATGACTACACATTTTCACGAAAATTAACTTTTATCAAAAAATGTCAATGTCAAATATATAATACTTGTATAATAGACACCACTTATAAACCTCACGGATATGAGGTTCTTACCTTAGTAGACTCAAAATCGTCTGGAACGGTCCGGGTGTACTCAAGTACATTTAAAAATAATCAGTTATAAGCCGACCACTTATAAGACCCAACACTTTGGTTATAAAGTTCAAATTTCATTAGAAAAATCTTAGAAAATAAACTTCTGTATTGGTAATTATCTATTGACGTTGAAGTTGAACCTTCACCATACAAAAATATTCTAGACTCTAGAATCTAGAGCAGGGGGGTGAAACTATGGCACACGTGCTAAAAGTGGCACGTTGGCTAAATTGCAATGACACGCCATGTATTAAAATATAATGAAATGTTTATTTTTTAAAAAAATAATTAACTATAGGCATCTACTTTAAATTTTTAGCGTGAGATATTTGGATAATCAATTGTATATGCTTACGAATAAACATAAATTTAATAAAATGTGTATAATTATTGCATGTTTTATTTTTTGACTCGCGAGCATATTTCATAAAATTTGATTTTAAATGTTGGCACTTGACCTGAAAAAGTTTCACCACCCCTGATCTAGAGACTCTAAACTTTTCAGGAGAGCTGCTCATCACCGAATTATTTATTTTACTCGTAATATAGTAGTTAAAATAATAAAAAACAAACTAAAATCCACAAATTTTTTTTAATAAATAATAATTATTTGTTTATTTATAACACGTCTTATATAATATTTAATATGTAGTAAAAGAAAAATAAATTTAGTAGTATATTCAGATTTTTGTTTGTATTTTTTTCCACTTCGTCTATAATATAAATTCGATAATAATAATTTTGCTGGTTCCAAAGTGAGTCTTATAAGCAACGTCCACTGTATATATATGTATAGAAGTATAGTAAAGTATAAGTATAAATGTAACCATTTTATTGTCCTAAAAATTATTTTTCAAAATAAATACCGCATAATTATAAACTAAATATTATAAAAAAAAAAAACATAATTATAAAACTCCAATCGTTTTATTTCAGATTTAATACCTAACGGAAATGTAGAGCTTTTACAGACTATTATACTCTTTAAAATTAAACCTAACTCTCATATTAAAAGTATATTTTTATTTATTCTTTACTAAACGCAAATTTATTTTATAACTTACATAAAATATTATTCGTAGTTAAATATACCGAATACTAGTTTTATACGTAATTTAGTATATCAAATATCAATGTAGACACTTACTGGATTTTTAGAAAACGTTTCAAACAATTATTTTATCTCTTTAAGACAATAGATATAATATATCATTATTTCCTGAATTAAGTATTAAGTCGTTAAAATGGAATAGAAATGAAATTTATAAGTATTACAACGGGTTACAACGGGTAAAATTAGATCCTAATTAGGCTATTATTATTCCGTTTATTAATAGATATATTATAACATATAATACATTATATTTGAGGTTATTTAAAGAAAACTGCAAATCATTCAGGTCTTAAGTGTTAGCGTTCATGAGAGTCTAAAAATTTAAATAACCAATTTGATTTATTGGTTTATCGATCATATGTAATCAATTATACAAACACAATTAATTACAATTACTCTACAGCAATGATTTTCAACCTTTTTCGAATCACGACCACCAATTTTTATTTTTTTAATGCCTCCCTTACAAATATTATATAATAGAATATGAATAATTTTTTTAATGTGTATACTTAATAAAAGACACGTATAAATATTTTTTTAATACGTTTGCTTAAATAAGTAAAAAAAAAAAAAAAATTAAAATTAATAAATAATATAAAAATGTATATTTGCAATTTTATCGTTTTAACAAGAAACTAGTTTTAGAACTTTTGAAAATATAATTTCCATATTAGGTTTTATATTAGAAACTGCTACTTTTAAGTCTGTTTTTCTAACTAAACTGATAATTAGGGCAGAGGACTTGAAGCATTTGCATATTTGTTTTGCATAGTCACAAAAATAGCAGAGTACGAAACAAATACGTTTCATGCTTTCATAAAGCTAGTTTTGAAATTTTATTTTGCATATAAATGCATATTTTGAGTCCTTTTTGTTTTTATGGCATATTTTACACTTTTATACGCTATTTTATACTTTTTGAGACATATTTAACTTAAATCAATTTTTTCCAAAGTGACATTTTTATTTCAAACAATACAGTCAAAATGTTTGCATAAAAATTTATTTATTTTTAATTTTTGCCGTATAATATAGTTTTTGACTGTCTGTAAGCATACATTTTTCTAGAAGCGATAATGATCTAACGTCGTTTCTTTACATAATATTAAGAAAATTAAGTAAAATGTATTTTGTTTATTTGGCTATGGTATATAATATATTTAAATTATGTAATTGTTTTTACTTGTTTTAAACACTATTTATTTTATAAATTCTTTTAAATAAAAAGGTTGAAAAAATTTTTAAGTGCATAAGTGCTTGCATATTTAGAGCTTTTTTAGAGCTACAAGTCCTCTGCCCTACTGATAATAAATATTATATTTGTGACTAAAATTGTTGAAATATATACGGTACGAATGTAAATATATCCATACCTGTATATTAAATACCAATCCAATTAAAATCGGTGATCACAATCACTTTTAGTTAATAATCAATTGTCAGATAAAATTACGCTACACGCTATTTTATTCGATACGTTATTAATTGTGCATTCATAATATTAAGATTGATTTTTGAAATAATACATTTTTATATGAATAACCATTTTTTCATTATCTTTATGGATCCTCAAACTATATTTCGCAAAACACAGGTTGAAAACCCATGCTTTACAGAGTGGGTCACTGTGTTTTTCTACATTGAAATATATTTTATCCTAGATTTTAAGATGACATCACAAACTCTTTAAAAATCTATATTTAATTGCAAACCATTATAAGAACCATTTTTAATACTATCATTGATATTAATTTCCTATAAACATGAGGGTTTGAAAAAATTCAATATCGTAGAAATATGTATAAACGTAATTTCAAAAATCATTCAAAATTACTAATTATTAATTTTACTTTTTATATTTTTTATGTGATAAAATATTAAATATTTGAGTTCTATAAACTATAATGAGCACAATGCATTATATAAAGTCTCATTATTACATTTTGTAAACTTTCGATGAGTAACTTATAATGGTTGGTTTGATTCAAATATTTGTTCTAGTATAATATGGAGCAATACTGCAGTCATAAAAACTGTTAAATAGTCAAGCATTTCGAAATTAAACTAGACAATTGTGCATAGTATAAAATATATAACTATAATATTATATGGTTATTAATTTTTTCCATTAGCCACATATATTTTGAATTTTATACGTTAAAGCAAGCAAAATATTTTCAGAAAATATCAATTCATATAAATCTAAGACGGTAAAAGTATTACATTTTTGTTTTTTAAAATATTTAAATTTTAGGAAAATAAAATCGTATACGACAGCATATACAAAGCAAAATATTTATGCACTATTCCATCCATATACATTTTAAGTATCCATAAATACTTAAATAATGATTCAAGTTTAAGTTTTTATACACCGAAATTTTTAACAAAATATTCTGCTTGGCTACATAAATTTTGTAGTGTATGTTGCTTTTCAAAAAAAAAAGAAAATTATTACGATTATAAATAGTAAAAAAATTATTTTGCTCAAACATTTTATAGGAACGAATTAGAATTGATATAAAATATTTTTCTGAAAACATATAACAACCCAAACAATTATTTTAACCGTAAAAATCTACTTGTTTACTTATTTTTTTGTAAATTAATTTAAATTTTCCTAGAATTAATTTATTCCAGGTTTCCAGATAATACTGAGCAATAATACTGTATTTCAAAAAATACAATGTAAAAAAATTGTCTATACATAAAAAATTACAAATCTGGAAATTAAAAAATGATCTTTTTGAAGACCCATCATAGTGAACTTAATCAATTTAATACGAACATTTTCCACCGCTCTTAAATTAAAAACATGTTATATATATATATATATATATATATATATATATATATATATACCAACCTAACAAAAACCAAATGTATATAATATATAAATAAATATACAAATAGTTTATACTTAGAAATAAATAAATAAATAAAAAGTATTATTATATTTGTAAAGTACAACTGGTTTCAAATTAAAAATTCATCGTCAAGTACATATACATTTTATTAAATTGATATTATTTTATTTTACATATTAATTTTATTAATTTAGTATATACCTGACAATGAATTTTGAATTCGAAACAGGTCATACTTTACAAATAATAACACTCCAGGCTAAGCATGTATTTATTTATTTGTTTATTTTTGTATTCTTTCATGAGTATTAACCATTTATGCTATACAAAATGTTAATTTAATTTATTTACAATTAACAAAAATTCATTAAGATCAAAAGTATAATGCACAATTAATATATATAAAACTAAAAACTGCATTTGTATTTATTTATAGAAAATATGCAAGTATGCATTATACTTTAAAAAAACTGTTCTAGTAATAAGTTATTAAGAAATATATCAACCGGTAGGTAAAGTATAATATGCATCACGCACTATTTCCCAAATTAATTCCATACTCCTACTACAAAATAAAATTATAATACTTTAAAACTATAATTTCTTTCTCTTTTTACATTTGTTGTAAAATACAATATCATAATAACATAAATCTCAGCAGTAATTTTTTTTATAATAAATAAAAACCTATACAGTGTACATTAAAAATAAATACTGTAAAGAATATAAAATGGTAGAATTTTAACAACAAATATGTAAATAAGTACAAAGTATTGTATTTTAATAAATTTTACTCACGTTATAACTATTTGACGCGCACATACAGAAATAATGAAAGAATTGTCGATAGTTAAATAAAATACGGACAGAATACAGTCATACACTACAGTCACTGTTTGCCTACCTCGTCGCCAGCCACGCGGTGTTATATTATTATTATTCTGAAAATAACTCAGTTTATTGAAGTGCCTGTATTATTTTTCAGAATTTAAGTGCTCATAAATAATAATTGTAATTATACGATAGGTACCTATAATAAATAGAATGTATTGAAATTATACGTAATAATGGATGACAATTTTAGAAACCTTGTTTCTTGATAAATACTCTTGACGGGAAAATTACATAACATATTGACAAAAATATCAACATCTAAAAACCATCTTATTTATTATTATGCCCTGTCACGTAATTAAATTTAAAGTGATAAATATCTGCGTAGATATTGAAATGAAATAATTTCTAAAATTTGAAATATTGACATAAAAAAAAAAATAATTCATGGAATTCATATTCGAAAAATATAGTTTAAATAAAAGTTAATAAATTAGTAACTGTAATTCATTGTTTCAACTGAGCAATGAAATGTACAAAAATTAGTCAAATTATTTTGAATATTATATCAATTTATAAAATAGTTTTATTTTAAATTAAATTATATTGAACATTGTATGATTTTCAAAAAATTCAACTTAATCAAAAACGAATAATTCATATAGCATTTTTTGATTTTTGAAAGTTATTTATAAATGTTGAAAACCTTAAAAATATAATTTAATTACATAAGTGTATGATCGTCACAGATAACATCTACACCAATTTATCAATATTATAAAATTCAAGACGTAATACAGTAAAAAAACTTTTGCAACATATTTTAAATATACCCAAATTATCATTCTCAAATAATGAAAGAAAATATCAAATTTTCTAATATTATTTTAGAATACCTTATAATATCTTAGAAAAAACATCAATTTTGTATTTTAAAAAGTGATGGTACACATTATATATATAGAAAGTCTGTTATCAAGTATAAACTCTATCTGCAATAGAATAAAAATTAAAATAATCATCTGCATATACATATTAAACTTTACCTTTATATTTATAGTTACCAATTTTTGGTGCCAGTTTAAAAGTTAAAAATCGAACAGAATTAATTGTTACTAATTTAATATCATCAAAGTAATGAAGAATTTAATAACGACTTAACAACAGAGAGTTATAAATTATAAAATAATTTTTAAGTAAAAACGTGATCAATATTTGTAAACATTAGTCAATACAATTATAATTAATTAGCCGGGTTCCCAAAGAGGCTGAAAAATTATGAGTTTTAAGTACAAAATGTGCATATGGTTAAGCTGATAATAATATTAGTATTTTGTATAAATAACATTTGTATATAATGAGTATTGAACGAGAACAATAAATCTCAACAAATTCAATAGAATATGGGAAATATACACACTCATAGGACTCGAATACTGATTCTCCAATAATCTATAAAATGTCCTTGAATATACTTAATAAGTATTACTTATATGTACTGAAAACACAACAAATAACAATAGTTAGAGAGAGAAATTAATTAATTCAATCAAATTAAATTGTATACCTAGTAAAATATTTTGAATGTAATTAATGTAAAAAGAATGTAAAAATCAATTTTTATTTTTCATTTCTATACTGATAAATTCTATGTAAAAATTATAATTTATTGTACGCATTATGCAACGCAGATAAAATTCTGATTTTCTCATGTTTCATTCAAATTGTAATTCTAAAAAAAAAAAGAAAAGGTGAAATTTTTTAACTCAAAATGCATCACCAACATGACGTTAACACTATTTCTATTACGTCGATTCAATAACATGACAAAAATGTCATCATTCAAACCAGGATTATATGTTTGAACATTAAATAATGAAAAAATATCATCACCGCAGTTTAGAAGAATATCAGATATGTTTTGATGACAAGTAGTAAAACAAGAAAAAATATCTACCAAATACGCACTAGATACTATTATACAACTGGGTGCAATTTAACATTTTAAACAAGTAATAGACTATATATAGACGTCTTATAAGACGTCGTATGTATTGAAATGAATTGAAAATGTCATGTATTTTTTTTTTTTTAATTCATTTAACAATAATAGTGATAAATAATTTATTACCATTGTTTTAAAATCAAATAATAATAATTAATATTTTAAATAAAAATGTTTTTATAATTAATAATTTAAAAAATAAATCTCTAGATACATGTGTGTGTGTGTGTGTGTGTGTGTGTTTGTTTATAAATATATCACATTACATTTCACAACGCAGCCGTTAAATGAGATATACGCTATATGAGAGAGCTGTGTAAAATAAATTAGAGTATGGTCTGAACAGAAAATATGTTTATGTCATTTTTAACAATTACTGAACAGAGCTATATCAGGCTTGAAATTCGGAATATTTCATTTACCTTGTTTTATCATGACTCAAAATGCTGTACCTGTGACAATACTAATAATAATTCTACAACATTTTTCAACCTAAAATGAAAAAATTTTTAAGTTGAGTTTAATACTTATAACATGTATGATTAATTATACTTTATTTTAATTTGTAAATATTTGTGTCCCTTTTTTTTTTAATTTGGACCCTTTTTTATGCAATAATTTTGATTAAAAATACACAAAGATTGAAGCTTCAGAAACTTTCATATTAAAATTGTAATTCCCTAATTTCTTCAGTAACCAAGTAACGAATTATTATTTAAACGCACTTAGAATGACTTATAAAAAATTAAAATATTATTATTCTATTAAATATTCGTTCTTAGATCTATGCCAAAAAGTTAATCAAAGTAAGTACCCTAAGTAATTTATCTCTTTTAAATATTTGATTTTATAAAATATAAATTTTTCCCTTTCTATATGAATCACTAAATACAAGAAGGGCACATGTCCATAAATTTCATAAAATCACAATTTTACAGATTTTTGTTTAGATTCGACAAATACATCGTTTTGTGCAAACATGTACAGTTTACTGGTATATTATAAAATCATATTATGTGAATTATTTAAATTATTTTCTTCAATTTTTTCCAGAGATATTAAGTTTTTTGTCTCTCCTGAAAAATTATAAAATGTGAACATGTGCCCTTCTTGCATTAAGTGATTCATATATATTATTTATTATTTTACATAGTTCCACAAATATTGTTGGTAATAATTTCATTGCACTGGTTATATATATGCATATAACACTTTTAAGTATTCTCACAAGTAATTTCTTGTAATGTACATCAATTTCAAGTAATACTATCAAACAATTGATAAAATTAAAATCTATCGAATTTTCATGTAATTTTTTTTAAATTACTAACTTTGTAAAAGACAAAGTATTTAGAATTGGATTTAGTAACTATATTTTAGACTGTTACATAATTTTATTTTATTTTTTTTGTGAAAATTTACAATTTAAACACGATGCTCTAAATCTCTCGAGAATTCGAATTCTTCGTTTGAAGTTACACCACGGGAAAGGATAAAGGGACTGTGGATCATGAAAACCCTCTGAGAAGTTCTGACTTCGAACGACGGTGAAACCGAAAATAGCCCGTTTCGCACAATGTTAAGCTGAAGAGAAGAGGATATATAAATCAACTAAAAGCAGATAGCGGTAAAACGTTTGCATAAATTATGTTTTCGACTTTCCTCGGAATAAAATATAATATAATGATAAACCCTATAGAGATGCTACTCAAACATTGAAAACACTATTTTTCATTAATTAATTCCCGTTATTTATTTATTCAATTAGTATATTTTTCAACAATATAGTTAATGATTTGTTTATAGGCAAATACCACATAATAACGATTTGTAATATAATATCGTTTTATTTTATATCATTCATTTTTTATTTTAATTATATTAATTGTAATATTTACTTATCCAGAAACATTTTTTTTTTATGATCTAAAATTTCTACTTATTGAATTATTCATACATTAATTAAAAATATAAATATATAAATAATCAATAAAATGATACATGGAAAAACTTTGCACGAAAAAAAAAATAAACAATTGTTTCAAAAACTGCAGTAAGATATAGCACTTCGATATTTTTATATTTAAAAACAATGTAATTATAATCTTTGAAAAGGCCATCACGATCTATAACACGGCATTAGTCGATAAAAAAAAAACCGGAGGCTAAAAAACAGTGCGCAAGAGGATGTGAACGCTGTATAACCCCAACCCCGAACGAGTAGTAAACCCTCTTCTCATCGTCCCTATCTCAATATATTCTATTCATCGCACCCGCCACTACTACCCTTTTTGCATACACAAATATATGTGTATAGGGGATGCAGCCGGGACAATTACAAATAGTAATAACTCGAAAATACTATATTATAATACACGATGAAATGAAAAACATAATTGCGATTTTAAAACTACTGTAGCACTGCATAAATCGCGCATATCAATCGACGAGTGCCGATGTCGATGGAAATTCACTATATAATGTAACATAACATAATGAATGTTCGGAATAGATTTAAAATCATATACAGACTTCAAGATATTGTAAATTTAATAAAATATAGGTTATATCATATATAATGGCTAAAATACCGTTAACAAACATGAAATAATATTGTATAAGAATCATAAAATCAAACAATATTATTGTGTACATAATATTTTTATATTGTCAACCATTATTCACAAGGAATATAATATAAATACGTAATTATACGTACCTCAAAAATATAAATAATTTCATGAAATGAGAAATACATACTTACGATTAACTTTATAAAAAGTATATATATATATATTTTCTTAATTCGATACGTTTTTGTAATTTTAAACTAAATAATAAATGTTGGTAGAAAAAATCAAGTATTAAGAATAATGTATAATTATATAGATGATAAAATAGTGTATACTTTTTAAATTCGATGGATGACGAGGAAACTGTTAATTATATTTATTTGTCGTTGTGCTTGATACACGTATAAGATCCATATAAGTCCGGATAAGAAAAGAGAGATACAAAAGTTTTATATATTACAGCCTTTATCGGTCGAAGATTTGGCACAAATGGTCAGTATCTTATACACAGGTAATTTTGAAAATTTATAACTAAATATTTTTCGGGGATATTATGAAAAACTGTAAAATTTAACTCTCGTCTTTAATACAATCTGTGTGTATTTATTTGCTTTTTATACAAAAAATACTGCGTTAAAATAACAAATATTAAACTATTTTTAACTAATAAATCAACTTCAAAATTCAAATTTCTAAATAAATTCAACTAATAATAAATTTAAGAATTTGAAAAAATTAGTATAATTTTTTTTTTAATATGTATAAACAATTTTAAAATTGAGAGTTTTTTAAAATTACAGACTTCTGTAAACAAGAAGCCTGTACTATGCATAATTGAACACCTCAAACACCTGTTTATCCAGCCATTCAACTTCCTGTAGTCTTGTTAACTGCGACTGCCGTTGCTATGGTACCAAGAACTAGAATTATTTTATACAATTACTATAACACTAAATACTTTTGTATTATATTTTGACACTTGTCTTAATATTACTATAATTAATTAAATATTATATTTACACCATTTATTTTATTAAATCAATTGGTAGTATTTACCAAATATTAATTTGATTTTGTTGCGTTTGCTGTTTTAATATATACATTTTAAAATTATATAATACACAAAAAAGTTATGTCAATATATAATAAAAAAAATTATTTAAAACTCACATACAAGTATAATTTACATTGTTCACATACTAAGAATATAATGTTTTTCAAATAATAATTTTTATGAAAGTCATACTTTTATAAAAAAATACTTAAGAAATTGTGGCGACAATCAATAACGCGCGACGCTATCGAATTATCTATATATTTCGAGAATATTCGAGACTAAATATATTAATCACATATCATATCGAGAATGTTCCGGAATAATCAAGAAAGCTATCGCCTAATTATATACGGGAGAGATAGCCGACAACAACAACAGTCGTTCAGTATCCGACGCCGCGGTCACACACATACGTTATCGCCGTACTCGCCGCGTTATCGCTAATTGTATTATAACCGCCGCCGAAACGATCATTTAATATTTAATGTATTATTATTATTTCTTTTTGTATCAACATTGATTTCGTTACTATTTCTAATACACGTATTATAAATTTTTACTTTTAGTTTTTCCTTCTTTGCGAGTGTTGTAATTGTATAAATAGTAATTAATAAATTATTATTCAAAATAATTGTGTGTACCATTTACGAACTACCCACAAATTGGTGACCTCGACGTGATGGCAGAGACAGACGCAACGATTGCTCGAGTGGCTGTCAAAATACCAGATTTCATTTCGTCAGATCCCGAACTTTGGTTTGCTATGGTCGAAGGTAGTTTCGCCAGCGCGGGAGTCACAGCTGATAGTACAAAATTCGGGTATGTGGTTGGAGCATTACCGCCGAAATATGCAGTTGAAGTCAAAGACATAATTATGACGCCGCCCTCGGACAGTAAGTATGTCAAAATAAAACATGAATTAATAAAACGTCTTAGTGCCTCCCAAGAGGAAAAAACACGTCAACTTCTGGAGCGCGTTGAGATTGGTGACCGTAAACCGTCACAATTTTTACGCCACCTCCAAAGCCTGGCTGACTCTTCCGTCCCGGAAACATTATTAAAGACACTTTGGATGGGCCGCCTACCAAAAAGTATACAAGTGGCGTTAGCAATAGTTAAAGATAGTAAGCTTGAAGAACTCGCTGTCCATGCAGACAACATCGCGGATGCATCTGGTCCTTTGCTACCTCAAATAGCCGAGACAACGAGAAGTGACACTCTTGAAGCCATGTTCAATCTTAAAATGTCTCAACTTACCTTGAGTATAAATCAGGAAATTGCGGCGTTGAGAAGTGAAGTGTCAGCGATCAATACTCGTCCCTCGCGTAACCCGGACTCAAGACTAAGTACTTACCGCTCAAGATCTCGATCTCGGAGCCGTACTCTCCATGGCGCAGATGGATTATGCTGGTATCATTGGCGTTATGGATCTCAGTCACGAAAATGTAAGGAACCTTGTACCTATAATTCGGGAAACGTGACGGGTCATCACTGATGACGGCCAGTGAGCCCAGTCCGTCCCCACGCCGTCTATTCATTACTGATCGAACTTCTCAAACTCAATTTCTCATCGACACGGGTGCCGACTTATGTGTTTATCCACGTAGTGCTGTTCCAGACCGACGAGTAAAATCCGATTACGTCCTATCAGCAGCCAATGGCACGCCCATTAACACCTACGGTACTATCACGCTCAGTCTCAACTTCGGACTTCGTCGAGATTTCATTTGGAGATTTGTGATAGCGGAAGTATCCAAACCCATCATTGGTGTGGACTTCTTAAGTCATTACAATCTTTTGGTAGACGTGCGTAATCAATGTCTTTTAGATGGTGTTACACGACTTACCGCTCATGGTCACGCTGCTGAATCCTCCATACCATCCATAAAGATCGTCGTGGGAGAAACGAAATACGACGGCTTACTACGGAAATTTCCCGAGATCACTCGACCGTATGGAGCGCCTAAAGACATTAGGCACAGCACCAAACACTATATTCAAACGACACCAGGACCCCCAGTATCTTGTAAACCACGACGCTTAGCACCTGATAAACTCAAGGCAGCAAAAAAGGAGTTTGAAGCTATGATCCAATTGGGCATTATTCGACCGTCCCAGGGACCTTGGGCATCACCATTACACTTGGTATCAAGGAACACAACTGATGCCTGGCGTCCTTGTGGGGATTACCGTGCTCTAAATGCTCGGACTGTTCCAGATCGGTACCCGGTTCGTCATATTCAGGACTTTGCACACTTTCTCCACGGTAAAACGATTTTTTCAACAATCGACCTAGTCCGAGCATATAATCAAATTCCTGTAGCTGAAGAAGATATTCCTAAAACCGCAATCGTGACACCATTTGGACTTTTCGAATTCCTCTTTATGTCTTTTGGGCTTCGAAATGCAGCACAATCGTTTCAACGATTTATTGACGAAGTACTTTTTGGGCTTGATTTCTGTTACAGCTACATTGACGACATCTTGGTGGCATCTGTTTCTGAGGAAGAGCACATCAAACATTTACAGATCATTTTTGAGCGTTTACGTGAATACTCTCTGGTTGTCAATCCAAAAAAGTGCGTTTTTGGACAGTCAGAAGTAAAGTTTTTGGGCTACATGATTACTAGAGAAGGAACACGTCCTCTACCTGACAGAGTCACTGACATTTTAAGCTACAAGAGGCCATCGTCCGCTAAGGGTCTACGACAGTTCTTGGGTATGTTAAACTTCTATCGTCGTTTTATACCTGGAGCTTCAGACGCACAAGCACCACTAAGTGACCTTTTGGTACCCAATTTAAAAGGTAAGTCACCTATTAACTGGACACCAGAGGCTATTTTGGCTTTTGAAAAATGCAAAGAGAAACTCGCTACAGCCACACTTCTCGCACATCCATGTGACAACGCTCGACTGGCTATTGTAAGTGATGCTTCAAACACCGGGGTTGGCGCAACTCTCCAACAGTTCGTCAATGATGTGTGGCAACCTCTTGCTTTCTTTTCCAAGAAGCTCACAGCGACCGAGACGAAATACGGAGCTTACGATCGAGAACTTCTCGCGATATACCTTGCTGTCAAGCATTTTCGGTATATGGTGGAAGGACGCGATTTTGTTATATTCACCGACCACAAACCCATCACTTTTGCATTTCAGCAGAAATCGGATAAATGCTCACCACGACAATTCAGACACCTAGACTTTATCTCACAATTCACCACGGATATTAGGTATGTTCCAGGTAAGCAGAATATCGTGGCTGATACTTTATCTCGCGTTGACGCCTTGTCAGAGACAATAGACTACACTGCATTAGCGATATCACAACAGGGAGACGAGGAATTAAAGAAATACGAAAAAGAAAACACTGGACTACAACTCAAGCAAGTTCAATTACCAGGTACGAATGTCTTAGTGTTCTGTGACCTATCAACTTCAACCGCCAGGCCCTTTGTCACAAAGCCATTCAGACGTAAAGTTTTCAATAATATACATCGACTTGCACATCCAGGTGTTAAGGCCACGACGAAGCTTGTTAAACAGCGATTCGTGTGGCCAGCCATTGACGCAGACTGCAGACATTGGGCGAGGGCATGTGTAGAATGTCAACGAGCCAAAATCACGCGCCATGTCACAGCACCTCTTGGTTCATTTTCTTTACCATCTCAAAGATTTGAACATGTTCATTTAGATCTAATCATTATGCCTTATTCCGAAGGATTTCGCTATTGCCTCACGTGTATCGATAGATTTACTCGATGGCCTGAGGTAATTCCATTGGAAGATCAAGAAGCGGAAACCGTAGCACGAGCCTTCTATACGCATTGGATCGCGAGATTTGGTACCCCTCTTCGTATCACAACAGACCAGGGAAGACAATTTGAGTCATGCCTTTTCAAGCAACTTAATGACTTGACTGGCACGAACCATCTTAGGACCACGGCCTATCATCCTTCAGCAAATGGCATGGTGGAACGAAGCCATCGGCAGCTTAAAGCCGCCATTAAATGTCATCAAAATAATCGATGGACAGAAACTCTTCCGACAGTCTTATTGGGTATCCGAGCAGCTTGGCGCGACGATCTTAAATCCACCTCGGCAGAATTAGTCTATGGAGAGCCACTTAGACTCCCAGGCGAATTCCTAACGTCAAAAGATAATGCCGCCAAGTTCGACGACGCAGCTGAGTTTATCAAAGATCTTCGACATCACATTCAGCAGATCCGACCTGTCAATGGTACGCGACATGGCGATAAGAAGAACTTTGTTTTCAAGGATCTTGCAACCACAGAGTACGTATTCATTCGACATGACGGACCCAAAAATGGAATACAAATGCCCTATGATGGTCCCTATCGAGTCATAAGTCGAAATATAAAAACTTTTGTCATTGATATAAAGACAAAAAAAGTTAGAGTAACTATAGATAGACTTAAACCGGCCTACATCATAGTAGACGACCATTCTAAGGAAGATATTTCGAGAGAAATGCAGACACCTACACCGAATACCATTACAAAGGAGGACCAAAGGACACGTTCCGGAAGAAGAGTTCGTTTTCCAGACCGTCTCCAAGTAGGTTTTGTTTGACTCCGTCACTGGTAGGGGAGTGATGTGGCGACAATCAATAACGCGCGACGCTATCGAATTATCTATATATTTCGAGAATATTCGAGACTAAATATATTAATCACATATCATATCGAGAATGTTCCGGAATAATCAAGAAAGCTATCGCCTAATTATATACGGGAGAGATAGCCGACAACAACAACAGTCGTTCAGTATCCGACGCCGCGGTCACACACATACGTTATCGCCGTACTCGCCGCGTTATCGCTAATTGTATTATAACCGCCGCCGAAACGATCATTTAATATTTAATGTATTATTATTATTTCTTTTTGTATCAACATTGATTTCGTTACTATTTCTAATACACGTATTATAAATTTTTACTTTTAGTTTTTCCTTCTTTGCGAGTGTTGTAATTGTATAAATAGTAATTAATAAATTATTATTCAAAATAATTGTGTGTACCATTTACGAACTACCCACAAAATTAACAATTTTAATACAGAGTTATAATCATATTATATTTAACATAACTATAATTCAGAAATCTGTATTAAAAACATTTTTATGAACCATTAGCGTTAAATTTTGAAGAACTATATTGAAATTCGTTAATATTCCCAGTAGTATTATATATTACTAGATTTTATAGTATTATTAATTTTAAACAATGAAAAATACTTTTAACTACGATTTTAAATGGTAAATAATTTTTAACTTTATAACCAATATAATTTTTAAATGAGAAATTCACTCAAAATTAATTTTAAAATACTGATTATTGTTTTCGTAAATTAAAAAAAAATTAATGATACTCTCTTGCGCCGCGTTGAAATAAGTAGAGATATAAACGGCCAACATTTAATCACTGCATTCTGACCGTTTTTTACAATTATTATTCCTAAATTTATTACAATTGGAAAATATTATTTTTGGAATTATGACCTTTAGAAATTAGGCAGATGATATTAAATTCATTGTTTATGCATATAGTATTATTTACGAGGTCGACATCATTTTTATATAATCATATTTGTGTTCTAATTTATTAATCTTTTTAAATTACTACAAATTCTCAATTTTAGTTGCCAGTCTAAATCGTTTTCAAATATTTAAATAAAATTTAATATCATTCGAACAAATTCTACAATTCGCATTATTCTGTACAATAAATAAGTACACAAATTTATTAATTAATTTCTTATATAAAATTTTAATTTAATATTATTATTTTGCTATACATTGATATCACATATGTTAACGAAGTTATTGGACTATATATATTTTTTTATATTTCACTTTCATGATGAATGACTACGTTTATTTATTTTAAAAATAAATATAAATGCAATGTTAGAGCAACATTTTTAAAGAAATGTATTTTGTTTTTCGATCTAAGGCATTTAAAGATTACTATTTGTTAGCTATTTTAATAATCTTACCATTTTTTTGAGGTTTACTTTTTTTAAATGTTAGTATTTTAACTTTTCAATATTATAAGCTTTTAAAATATATTTATCAGGCCCGAATTGATTTATTAACTTGAATTTTTCTACTTAAAAAAAATTTAAATTAAAAAAATCACCATTAGACTGGATGTATTATTTATATATATTTAAAATAAAATAAATACCAATTGTTAATACTATATATAAATCTACTTACAATATGACAATATCAATATAATTTGTATATCTGATTTTGATTGAAAAAAATGTAATACATTTAATTTATTATTTTAATTCATACACAAGTATTCCTCAAAACTATAGAATATTATGATTAATGAGACTCAGTTTTTTTTACAATTTTATGCGGTTGTATACCACAAACACAATAAATTAAAAATTATTTTCGCAAAAAGTAGCGTTTTCTTTGTATTTTCCTTGCGTTGATTAAGAGACCCAAAATTATCCTATATTATTTTCATGATACGAAAAGTGTTGTTTGAAATAATGAAACTTACCATAATTTCAAATGATAGAGTAAATACAATTTTCGGAAAATATGATAAATATTTTATTCACTTTTAGTTTGTAATAA
Source organism: Sipha maydis (assembly GCA_034509805.1). Taxonomy (NCBI): domain Eukaryota; kingdom Metazoa; phylum Arthropoda; class Insecta; order Hemiptera; family Aphididae; genus Sipha; species Sipha maydis. The sequence continues at coordinate 128,133 of JASXSY010002731.1, forward strand.
TGAATTTATAAAAATTAAAATTAAACAATATATTTCATACAATGGGGAAATATATCCATTACATGTTACAAGTGATATTTAAATACTTTTCAAACGTATATAGATCATATGTGTAAGAATCAATATTATTATGACTATTATTAATGACTATTATTAATGACTATGAACCCTCATGGTATTATTTTTTTTTCTAATTTTACTTTCATATTATTTTGCATAAAATCGTAAAAATGTTTATTAAAAAGCGAGTCATGTAATTTATATTTTGATGGATGTAATTTATTTTTCAGAATATAAGAAGCTGATTTTGGTGTTTTAATTATTATTTGATGCTTCGGAAATAGAAGCATAAATAAAGAAAACATCTTGGAGGGAGCTTAAGTCCTATTCATAAATGTAATAAGAATAAGCAATCGCTTTTTATAATAATAACTATAATAATTACACATTATTAATAAAAATATAAGTTAAGTTATTATTATTAAGTTATGTACATATGGACGTTGTTTGTAGAGTCAAATTCCTACTCTGGGTATTATGAATTATAATATTACACATGAAAGTGTTTAAATTTTTTTTACTATTTTAGCTTATAATTTATTAAAAAAATAAAAATGATCACTCCTACATTTTGATAGATTAATTCAACGTCCTTGAATATAATAAGTTATTTCACTATAGCCGTAGATACTTTTAATAAGTAACTAAGTATTTAATATTAAAATGTAATTGTTTTATGTTAGAATGTGTAATACTAAAAAGAACTGAACTATATTTTAAAATCAATCACTTTTATATCAATAAATTGTAATTAAAAATAATAACTTTGAACAAATTGAAATATTACTAATTATTATCTACTCCAATGATTGATAAAAATGTAATTAAAATTAAATCCAGACAATTATACAGTACATGTTAGTTGTTAAACAATTTTGAGTTCAGTTTTTACTTTTAATTTTTATAATATTTTATGTGAGGTTTTAATATATTAAAAGATAATTACGTGGTATATAAATACATGAATAAATAAATAATATAATTATTGTTATATGAAAGTGAAGAAATGCATAAAAAATTAATCTGTGTTAGGAAATATCAACAAGAATAAATTATTAAATTTAGTTTAAATTAATTGTTAAAAATATACACTTCGATTATAATTTTATAGATTGTTTATTATTATATTAATTTTTACTAAACATGTAGTCCCCATTTAAGAAGAAATTTCACAATATGTTAATTTATTTGCTGAATATTAATGTTTTTGGAGAATTCTCCAAGTCTTCTCTTTCAAAATGACGTCTACAAACATAATACCAAAGAAATTGGTTATTTGATTCTTTTAGTAAATTTCTTGGGCAACTTTGGACTATGATAATGTAGGTTCTATTATATTAAACAGCTTATTTACAATTTTGATAATGGAAAAATAATAGTTACGACATCCCAAATCGATGTTTCCTCATTACGACTATACGTTGGTAGTTAATATACCATCAGTGTCGGTCTGGCCTACCAGGATACCCGGTAATCACCAGAGGCCCTGAGATTTCTTCTTAAAATAGGAGTCTAACGCGACCACGCTAATATAAACAATTTTCTTGAATTAAATTAAAATTATATTATTCTTATTTTAATCTTAAATTATTGTTGACGCAATATAATGGAACTAGGCAGTAGCGTACAAGTTAAAAAAAAATAAATAGGGGTAGCATACTGAATGGAAAAATACCAACCACCAAGTCACTTTTAAAAATAAACCAATGGGGGCTTTGTCTCCACACCCCCTTAAATATAATTTTATAATCTTGTTAATAATTATAACTATAATATTAATAATATATAAGTAAGAAATTCAAATTTTTTAATTAAATTTTTAATTAAATATTAAAATATTGAATACTTATTTAAATACAATTTAGGTTCTCGGCTAATTATTAAATATAATTGTATACATATATACACAAATACGATTTATACAATAATAAATATAATTATTACATTTATACCCACTGGAACTCGGTTATAAACTTTAGAAAACAAATAGAAATTAGTATAATAAAACATTTTATAATATACTGTTGTTATTGGCAAATGTTTTCAATTGTCTGTTATATTCTGGATGATAAAATATTCATTAATATTAAGTCAGTTACATCTATATAAACTAATAGGCTAAAGGTTTTAATACTCTATAGTTTACTTTTAATATTTTTATACGTAGTAAAATTATGATGTAAATATTTTGGACCTAGGGTTCAATCTAGCCACCAAAAAAATTAGGAGTATCAGCTACTACCCTTAAACCCTTCAGTATGCGCCATTGGAACTAGATAATATCTAGGCTATATTATAACCTCTATAACTTTTACATTTTCTTTCTCTTAATCAAAATTGAAAGAATATAAATATTTTTAAAAATTGAGATAAGTGTTGTTTACGAACACATACACGAACACGATGATAATTCGATAGTATTGGCTTTGGAAAATATATAAAAACAAAAATAAATTAAAATTTGTAGTGGAGTTCAGCGTTGTGGTAAATTTTTATTTTAACAGATAGTTAATTGATTCTCATTCTAATATTATATTGATTAAAAGTCCATTGTACTTTTTTTACCGAAAGCCCAATTATTAGATAAACCGATATTAAATACTATAACTTATATAATATCATGATTTTTTCGTCTCTACACGTTATCGTAGATTTGTATTAGATCAATATATTACAATTTACCTTATTTTGAAATACTCTTTAAATTTTTTATTGAAATTACTTACAATACTAAAAATGCTACTTCACAATACAGCAAAATGCTCTTTTATGACTTATAGTCGGATTTTTACCAAACTTTTACTATTCCACATGCAAAACCATAACGAGGAAGTTATTGGTTTTACAGTAGTATATACCTACTTTTTATACTCTAGCTTGGGCACATTTTTTAGTAGTATCAACATCAAAAATTAAATGTATTCCACATACTAATTAGAGATGTGCAGTACTCTATTCAGATAATTTATTTAATTTACGACAGTTTTTATGAAGATAAACTATAATGTCAACTCTAAAACTCCTAGAAAATTACAAAACCTGCAAAAAATGTAATAAGCAGTAATGTGATATGGTACAATAATTTTGTAAAATTCATTTTTATTATCTTGTATAAAATCATAATGTCTTAGAATTCATTTCAAATGAATTGTTAATTTAATTAACGTTGGTTCAATATACATTTTTCTAAACGTTAAGTATTGTACTGTTACAAGTTATAATCTGGCATTTTAATTTCCTTTGCTTTAATTGATATGCTACAATATTACAATAGCATGAACAAGGTATACCAAATACGCATGACAGCGAAAAAATAAATGAAAAACACATATAAATTCATATACCAAAATATCCACGTGAAAAATATTCGTAGAAGTACATGCATAAAAATTATAGTCGTACATTGATTTTAACTATCGATATGGATCAAAATATTAAATATAACCAATTATCGATTCATTTTGAATATTTTGTCTAATATCAAATATTTATTTAAGGATTAAATAAATTATATTGTCAACCATTTAGTCATACATCAAGCTTTTTTTAAAATATTAACAAAACAATTAAGTCCTGCTGAGTGCTTATCATGAAATAAACCAATGTTAGAACTAAGTCACAATGTTAAATGAATATAAAATTCGAACGAATGTAACCAATATATGCAGGCACATATACTAAAATGTAATTACAATTACCTTTAAATTATTTATAAAATAAATCTAGGAGTTGCTGTAAAATACATACAAAAATATCTTAGCGTGATATCAATGATAAATAGTTGCAATCGAAAAATAATTTTTACAAATATCTGTTTATTACAATATATTATTATATATATTGTTCATGAAATAAATTGATAGCAATAATTTTAAAGGAAACTTATACAACTATAATAGTAATTTGTAAGAAAATCTAATTCAATTAAACTCATATTAAAATGTATAGTCTTTGGATACAAAATTACTTTTTTTAATTATCCACGAATACATGTATTAGTATGTAATATAGTAATATTTAAATTATTTATTAATAAAGTTAAAAGTTAAATATCTAAGAAAAAAAAATTGTGAACTCAAATCGTTCAGTAATATTAAAAAAATTTAAGTATTATTTATATCATACATATACGATCAAATTTTAAAATTAAAGTTTTAAAAACGTTAATTAATATGGCAGTATTTACTTTAATTGAGATTCAAATTGAAACGTTTGTTAAAATAAAATAATCAGCTATAACCATTAATTTTCAAAATTGTATCAATATCATAAAAAATTATAAAAAATGAGTGTGTGTATTATAAATTATCATTATACATTAAACATTATCAAAGACGGACTGGGAATACTTAAACCTGTGTGAAGACGATTTGAGCAGCCCAAAAATTCTTTTTTAGTATGTTCAAAAAAACTGCGTTCGATTAAGGCCAATGTTCCATCCGTTGCATACATATTTAAAGGATTTAAATTTATTGTCTTTTTTCTTTTTTTTTTTTACATCAAAAACAATTTAAGTGTATCACATACATTCTTCAAATACATTATTACGACAAAATAGTGAATTGCTTTGTTTTACATTAATATAAAGTTTATATAAAAAATTATAAATTAATTATTATTTATGAATGAATGAAATATCAAATATATATTTTATTCATTTTCATTTATTAATTTAACATTTGTTACATTACTGTGGACGACTCGTTTAAATATTTTATAACTTCAGACAGATATATTTCATTCAATAGCTCTTTTTCTACAAACATTAAAAGCAGATACATTTTCTTTTGATAAATTAGATCTTAATCTAGTTTTTATTAAATCTAGTTTACTAAAGCTTCGTTCGTAATTAACTTTAAGTAACTAATACAGCTAAAAAAATTAATGTGTTTCGCATAGTGTAATATAATCCGACACATAGAAATTTAAGTTGTATATCAACATGTAAACACCATACACAATTTTTGATCGTGACTACTGTAAGCTGTATTATCTAAAACCATAAATATAAATTATAAATTATGAATAAATGTACATTGTAAATAAAAATAAATATGTAGGCTATGAATCTTCCGAGGAAACAAATTTTCATAGATTCTATTAACTTCTTGGTTTTTCAGTTCCGGTTCAATGTCACATCGGTTTCGGGCTCTAATTATATTAGTTTTGTTCTTTTCTCTATAAAATTCGATAAGTTTAGATATACTTTTTTTATAATTTTTACAAAAATTTGCAATAGTTCCATTTCTTTTGAATAGATTACTAGGTATTTTAACAAACATTAGATGTACCTACATTTACAAGTATAATATTACAAGTAAATAATATAATGTAGAAATATTTGTATCCTAAGATTGTCTGTTATTGTCTACAATTGTTAACTTAACAATTAGCAAAATCGAATATAAAATTATGATTTAATAATTTTTTATTAAAAGTAGACCATGACGATGGGGTCTCTCACTGCAGCGGACTAGGTGAATTTCTCCTATTCTCCACCTGGGCCAGTTACTGTAAATTATATATATAAATACAGTTTCAAATCTAATAAATTGCATTCATTTTCAACAAAATATCTTTCTAAACTTCTAAAAAGAGAGAAATTTTTGATTGATAATTATTTAATATTCAAAACTATCAAAGAATTGCATTAACAACAATAGATATTTAAGTGTATAGGTACGTAGACGCCGATAACGCGGTGCAAAGGACGCGGAAACCCTGAAGTAAAAAATGTAGCGGCATACGTAAGTTCAAAAGTCGTTTTTCGTAAAAAAAGATACAAATGAATGATGTGAAATTAAAAAAAAAAAAAAAACAAAAAAAACATTTCGTTATTTCTAACTTATCGATTTTTCCAGAGTAGAAATAAATTAAAAATTATACGGTGAACGCTCAACATAGTTGTAAGTAAAATTAATATTACAAGTCATTTAAACATGCGGTTTAAATCTGTAGTTCTAAAGACGTGTGCAATAAATTATTAGAAAAATGAAAACACCGACTAACTGTAAACGTTTTAATGGTATACGGTAATAATTTCCATACGTCCATAGAGTTGTTGTTAATAATATAAGGAATTCGCTTGAACGTCAACCAAATGACCGGGACTTGACCGCCGGACGAACGTTTGTGTGAAACGAAAAAAGGTACGGAGCGCGCGTTCGACAACGGCATTGAGTCTTCATATAACTATATATAATATAGGCGCGTTTATGTTCTAGACATTATAATATTTATTCGAAATTCTAGTTTTCTTAAACTGGATTTGGCTGGTCGGTGATTTATGCACGGCGGCGGCGACGACGTCGACCACAACGACTACACTCGACTATTCTAGTTTCCGAAAAGTTTTTACGAACAGAGTTCGCGGCCACGGGACTCCGGGACACTGCGGTACAGGCGACAACCGGCTGCAGCCGCAGTAGCACCCGCGGACAGAAATCCGTCTCCCGCCGCCGACGCCTCCTTGTGCAAATTCGATATCAAATATTTTAATAAAGTTTTTGGATAAATAACACGAGCCGACCGTTGTAAATTGACGAATACCACACCGCGGCGTTCTCGGCAACCGCTCGCGTGTACGGCGCATAAGTGTGTATGTATATTTTCTTAACGTTGTAGTTATTTAGGTGCGCGCAAGAGAGAGCGAGGGCGTCCGGCACGGTGTCCCGGTCACTGACCGACACGACGACGGCGGCGGCGGCGGTGGCGGCGGCAGCAGCGTCAGCAACAGCAACTGCAGCAACAGCAGCACCAAGCATTGGCTTTCACTAATGTGAACATAGCCGCTACAGCATCATCATCATCATCGTCGTAGTCGTCGTCATCACCACCGCTGCTACCACGTCGGCTAGTGTGATTACGATTATATTTTTTTTAATATTATTTTTTTTTTTTTTCTAAATATTATTGTCGTCGTAGTCGCGCGTGCGTTTCATCGAAACTAATCTTAGAAAAAAAAAAACTCTTTAATACAAATACACGAAGATCTATTCTTCGGTGGACACGCGGCGCCCTACATTATAGTACCACGTACGACGAAGCATGTACGACGTGCGATGTTTATTTTAGAATCCGTAACGTTTTAGCCGCATTGGTACACGTTGCCATACAACGAAAGAGTGGGATTGGGGAGCTTGAGCACTACTAATGTTTTGTAAAGCTCCCTAGAACAAAATTATAAAAGGAAAAATGTCCGAACATTTTTAAGGAGTCTTATTTATCTCATTACATTTTTATGCAAATTAAAAATTAAACTTATACGGATAATACGTATAGAAATAATAAAACAATCAAAAAGAAACTCTATATAAGCGATCGTAGAAATAGTATGAGGTCCGAACTTTTTACCTCCATGATCGCTTATACCTCCCTATAAATAATTGGAGACACGCTAATAGCCTTTACATTGTAACTTGGATAGCGATTGGATCATAATTACGTCGAATTATTTTTAACATTGGACGTATTTAGATCAAACTTCAGACATGTTTTGAAAATTGTACCAAGCTCAAAAATCCTCTCCCTACCAGCTCACTGTCGCAATGGTTTTTATTTATTTTACACACATGACGCTGCGTTTAAAAAACGTAGATGGGGTTGAACTGACTTCAAGAATAGTGATATTGCAGAAGCGGTGGGGTTATTTTTTTTTTGTCGTACATGTATGGAAAAAATATAGATACCTACATTGCATATTATGGATCACCAAATATCTGACGATAAAAAAAAAATCTAATATACTACACGAATGAAGCGTAGGTAATAAGTAAGTCAAGCTGAAGAAATTCTGCCCGTTTGGACGCAGAACACCCGAACGCAAGCTACCACCGAGTTACAGGCGTCTTCCGACGATGTAACAGGACTTGTGCACGTCGTGCGTGAAGTCCGTGGGCACGCAGCAACGGGTGCAGCGGAACGCCAGCGGCAGCGGAACAGTTGTACGACGACGAGCATGTTCGAGTCGTATACTCGTAGCATATTTGCGCCCCGTTGCCACTGCTGCAGGGACGTTCTTTTGTGTACGCACGGCGTGTACGCAGGGAAAATCGGCGCTTATGAAGGGAGAACAGAAGGGATAGGGATGTAGATGAGGAGAGAGTGTGTGTGTGTGTGAACGAGAGAGAAGAGAGAGAACGACTCACTCACTTCGGTCCGTCGCCATAGACGCCCGAAACGACGTACGTACCCGAGGCAGCAGCAGCGGCGTCCTACAGCCTGTAAACGGTACCACCACCCTCCGCCAATGGCTTACACGTATATATATATATATATATATATATATATATGTGTGTGTGTGTGTGTGTGTGTGTGTGTGTGTGTGTGTGTGTGTGTGTGTGTGTGTGTGTGTGTGCGTGTGTGTGCGCGTGTGTGTGTGTGTGCGTGTGTGTGTATGTGTTATACATGTATAATGTATAATATACGTGTATGTGTGTGTGTAAGGGTATATATATATATATATATATATATATATATATATATATATATATATATATATGAACACAATAAATACATACATAAATGTATATATACACATATATATATATATTATATATATATATGCAGCGCATGTGTTAGAGCCCTACGGTCCTATATAGTCCACTACCCGCCCGCCCGACCACCTATCCACCCACCCATTCGCCGGTCGTAACTGCGTGGCAGCTGCACCACCACGTCCCACTACGACGGCGCTGCTGCTACTCTACACAACACTACACATAAAGAAACTACGATGGTGTCAGTGGTAGTAGTGGTGGTGGTGGCAGTGATGTCGATGAGTGGAGAGCGGAGAGCGGTAATGGCGTTGCGGCGGGTAGATGGAGGACTGTGAACGGCGCTGTTAGTAGTTTACTACACACGCATGCACGTCAGCGACGAACGCGTGGGGAGTGTACGGGGAACGGGAAGAGACGGAACGACGGGAAAGAGAGCGTGCGAGCGAGATGGAATGTGACGGCGGAGGCGAACAACGGGTCGGCCGAGCGGGCGGGTAGTGGAGTGTTGCCGACGGGCGGGCGGTGGTTGCGAGAGAGAGCGCGACGGACGGAACGAACGAGCGGGCGAGGGAGAAAGAGAGCCATAACGGAAGAGGCGAGAGGGTCGCCGCGGCGCGCGTAATAGAGAGTGGGAGAGAGAACGCAGGAGAAGGTGTACAAGAGTGAGAGAGTTCGATAGGGCTACGCGAAGGGGGAAGAGGACGGGTGAGCGAACGAGAGACGAGAGAGAGAGTGAGTGAGAAAGAGAGAGAGATTGGTTGGACAGAGAAACGACTGTATGGCACTACTGTTATACGCTACAACGACGGTACGCTGCCGCCGCCGTTCGAACTATCGCCGTCGCACGGTTTCCAACGGCGTACTCGGCCACGATGCACAAAGCGGCAGAAGTAGTAGTGGTTGCCGCCGCCGCGTACTAGTAAAATATTATTATTATTAAAGCAGTGCAGCCAACATCGGACGAATAAACGCGTAATGACGGCCACGAGTGCTCGCTCGAGCCGCAGAACACCGCGCGATGGTGTTGCTGCCGCCGCCACCGCTCACTGTTGCTGTCGTTGCCGCGCTTTGGGCGTTCATGATATTTTCAATCCGTTTACCACGTATGCGGCGACAAGAAAATTCCTTTACACTTTGTGTTCACCATCCCTTTTGCCCCTCGAATACCGATGACCTAAAAACGTTCATCGAACGCAATTTTTCGAAATGTTTTGATTGCTCGTACGAATAATATCTAGTAGAGATAGGACGTGAGTACTACGCAGACAAATGGTTCGTAAACGCAATTGCGCGTTAACACTCACGGTCGCGTACCCATTCTTGGGTGGTCGGCGATGTTTGGTTCGGGAAGAGAATCGGCGTCGATACTGCGGCGCGCTCGTTTCGTGCAGTACAATAAGAAATTATTATTTTTCTTCCACGTATTTTTGAAAATGACTACGGGCTTGTAGTGCACGCTCGTAAAATGCAACTGCACACGAAAGTAGTTTTACGTAATCCTACGTATACGACGGAATACGTCGTTATACGCTCACGGCGTTGCGTAAAATCCTATTAATTAACGAATTTATTCAGAATCGGTTGCGTCCCGAAATCCGTCTGTGATGTAAATAACGGGCCGGTTTTATATTTTATGCGCAAGTCGCGCGACCCAGGTTTTTGTGCGAACACATCAAGTCGTGAACATTGTTTCTATTTTATTATTTTTTTCGCATACAATATGTTTTTCTTTCCCGTGTTCACCAACGGTCTCGACATGGTTCTAAAACGCCACGGTTCCCCAACCTATAATATTACATACATGCATACACGCATATATACGTATAAATATAATACAGCCACTGTGGTTACGTGTACTATGGTTTTCTCGACAAGTTGAAAAACGTTTGGGTGATAACGCTGCGAGATCAAATCACTCGAATATTCCGGGAGTAATTTAAAATTGTCGAAACTAATAAAAGAAAATAACCATCCCACGCGGCAAATGTTATATGCACCACTACTACGTTACCAAAATGCCTTATACGAACGTACTCAAGTCTCCCGACGAGTATAGATTGGAAAATATGAAATTCACGCGTAACGCATTCGTCGACAGAATGACGTGAACGGGTTATTTTAGATTCTGAACGTATACCGTGTATAGCTATTGGGTTGATAATGATGAATTTTTCTTTTTCGTCAAAGTACCCTTTGGAGTATAGTGAGTGGGTTCTAAAAGTTTCATACAGCCCCTTTAGATATTTGAAAGTGGATAGAGAAGTCGAACAGAACTCTTTTTTCAGACATGTTTGCAGTTTTCAAGAAAAGAATGCGAAAATCTAAAGTAAAATAGTAACGTTTATCAAACAAAATGTTTGTGTTATTTTTCAAAAACTTTCTAAATAAATATATATTTTATTTTTGAATTTTCGAAAAAAAAATTATCTACCTTTTCGATATTGAATATAAAGCCACTGGCATATTTTCAAATTTTTTGTGAGGCGATTTAAAATTTTTCTAAAAAATAAGTGATTTTATAATATTATAAAATATACATATAAAATATGAATTAATAATTATATTATTCTATTATTATTATAAATACAAATTAAGAGTTATTTACAACCACATGATATCAACTCCCTCCTCCGAAAACACGCAACTGACTCTAATAAAAAGTATAACTCCATGGATTAAGAAAATCATTTTTTAGAGTTTTTATTTATTGTAATACACTATTAATGCGTTTATTTATTCTAAATATTAAGATTTTAAATCTTAATAAAGTTTTCATTGTAACATATTTTAGTTACAGTTTAAACATTTTAAATCCATCGGTTAACTTTTTTAGATCTGTTGAATACTGAAAATCGACATATTATATTAATATTAATTGAATTTTTCTCCTAAACCTCTTATTATGTGACAGCGCATGTAATATTGCCGAGCTATGTAAAACGTAATATTTTGTTTCTGATATTTAATTTAATATGGTGCAGTTTGCGTGATTAATTACGCAATTAAATTGTTAATTATTAAAATTGTTTTGACAAAAAATGTAAATTTAAGTATTAAAATACATTCGTACAAGGACAATTCATATACTTTTCAGATAACAGTTAAGTACTAATTTGTACTTATATGCGTTTACACTTTTGAGCTTTTAACGTCTTAAATAAAACTATTCCATACTAATGCTATGATAAAATCATAGTGGATTGAACTCCACTTGAAATCAGTTTTTGAATGCGATGAATCATTGCTGCTTTCAAATTGATAATAATAATAGTAAGCGAACTGATAAACTATCTTCTGTCGAGTTGAGCGAACCGCGACCGAGTGTTCAACACCCAGTCTCGGCATCTAGTTCAGTTTTTTTATGTAAACATTTATAATTTTATAAAAGCAATACATTTTCTTAATTAAAAAAATATTTTATTTATACTAAAAATAATAAAAAATAAAAATATTCATTGAAACATATAGGTTTCATAAATAATGCGTACGATATTTTAAAATATTTTCTTCTACGCACAGTGGATATACTACACGTCGCAGCGCACATAATGTAATATACATGGAGGTAACGGTGATGGCGGCAGCGGCGGCGCATATTACCATCGAACGTCCTCGAACAGTCTAACAATTTTAATTAACAAGCCCTCGAAACGACAATGGTTTTTTACGTTCAAACTTCTTTATAGATTTTATTTGTATACATATTAAGATTACAGCTAAATATTAAAGTATTATACACATGCAATTTACGTAAAACGGCTTAGGTGCATAGATTGAAGAGAAAAGACCCGGGCGGCGAACGATACAAACGGCCCATTATAAATACCCAAATACTTTAAGTACTCTAGAGTAGCTATGGGGGGGGCCCACAAAACCCGAGCGCAAAAAACGATAGTTGTTTTCAATAATTTTTTACCTACCACATTGTTTATTATTATTATTGTTGTTATTATTGTTATTTCTCGGGAAATTTAAGTATAGGTGGATACAACTGTTTTATTTATCCTAAAATATATTATTGCAATGACTCTAATTAGGTTTTTCTTCAAAAAGTGTACCCAAAATATGTCCTTTCTTAACATATGTTGGACATAATCCGAAAATATAGTCTGGCAACGCCTACATAATGTTTTCGTATATGTTATGATTGTGTGTACGAGTACAAAAACGCCATGATATTTGTGTGTCCTATATTTCAAGTAGACATTCAGGTGCATATAAGTATTTAAGTACGAGGGATGAGTCCGTTAATATTTATTCTATATCATTATGAGGGTCTATAATATCCTGGAAATTTGTGTATCGCATAATTTTTGTTCTCAAAATGATTTTCACGTTCGATTATTTTAGACGTACTCCGTAGAAAGATAATGCTGATTGGTTTTATTTTGTAAAAAATGTCTAAAAAGTTTTCAATACAAAAAAACGGTGTTCCCGGAGGACACTTTACGAACGAGGGCAACGGTAGTTCATTCTCCGTGCTCAAAAGTAAAAATCTGCCACTGCGTAAAACGTTCGTATTCTTCACGTGGTCTTCGCATTTGCACGCGCGTGATATTCGGAACACAAAACGTACCACGGCGTGATAATAGTATTTATATAGAACGCTAGACTCTCTTTTCACGTTCACCGAGCGGGGGAACGTCGTCATGGTATATTTTACATCGAGGCGGCAGCGACAAGCGGGAGCGGCAGCGACGGCGGCGGCGTTTCTAATACAAATTCTGTAACGCTTTTTTCTTTCTGCTTCTAACGTTTTATTCGAAAACTTTAACGCGTCTGCGAGACACGCTGACACGTGGTTGTAGCGCACCTATTACGATAAAAATAATACATTTCCAAGAAGGGTTCACAAATAGTTTGTAAATACTGCGTTAGTCACACTAATTTTAATGTAAATGTAATCTTTAAAATTAAAATGTAACGTCCTAGATATTAAAACCGTATTAAAATATATGAAAATAAAAAGTTCGAATCGTAGAAAAATCTAGAACTTGAAATGACTAATGCGGGAATAAAAAACTATCGATCGATAAAAATTATTCGGATCAGGTTAGGGAACCGCACCCTCTCAGGGCCATCCGTGGCGTTTGGGGCGAACACCCGAGGCTTTTCAATGGCTCTTGGGTTAAAAATCTCAATATTCTTATAATATTGAAAATATATCGAGTTAGTAAGTACAACTAAAGAAGTTTCGAACATTTTATAAATTAATTAGGAATATAATTTCTCCGAAATTTTTTTTTAATTTTTAATTATAAAACAATTTGATTCTCACTAGACAAAAAAGCTCTAGATTTTTTTTTTTGTATCCAACTAGAAATATTCAAGCATTACTCTGTTTTAATGTTGATACTTGAAACACTTATAGCAAATAATATTTTAATTATAAGACATTTATTTAGTAATGAGTCAATGAAAATTAGTAGTAAGTCAATGTCCGAAATATTGATGTTATAGTTTAGGAGTGCTATAATAGTTAAAACTGAAATATTATTTATTTAAAATAAATATTAGTTATGAGTTGGTAATTTATTGAAATTACATTAAAAAATTGGAGGGTCATGGAACGGGTTAGTGATCTAAATAAATTTTTCTTGCGAATTAGAAACCAACTTACTATTTCGAAAAACGATTCTAAGCAAATGATTATCAGCAATCAATCTCTTTATTTTAATATATAATTTTTATTTATATAAATAAATATACGTATACGTAATACTTGCGTAATCAGATATGGCTGAACAGAATTTTAAAAAAATCGCTTGTATAAGTTAACCTTTGGACTTTAATTTCATTACCTAGTTTAATAATAACAGTTTAAATTATTGTTATTATTTGTATAATAGAAGTATCCAGTTTATATTGCATATCCCTTTACACGGGTAAGAATATTTTTTGACATTCCAGATAAATTTTTTTTTTTACTACAGTCAATAACTTGTTAAGAATATTTTATACATTTCCAAGCTTTAAATATGAAAATTGAAAGATTTATGAATTTTTGTCTACAAAACGTGGTTGGGTTTGTGAAAATTTTAAATTCAAATATTTATGTATGAAAAAAAAAAAATGGTTACAAAAATATTCGACATTTTTCTGCATAAGTAAGAAAATAAGATAAAAAAAATGAATAAAATAATTAAATTATTAAGGAATTACTATAAAAATGTTAGGAAAAGAATTATAGAAAGTATGGCGATTTCAAGTATTTGAAGTAAATAAAAAAAAAAAGTCAAATCTTTTTAAAATTATACCACCTCTAAAAAGACTATCATTCTAAAAAAACAGTGTTAATAGCACCCAGTGAAAGTTTCAAGTTTCTACAAATATTATTTTTTGATTAACGACGAAAATAATCGATACTGTCAAAAACCGGTATTCCATAAATGTTATTGTTTTTATCGTTATTTTTCTCCAATTTTAAATATTTCTGAAAAATTCAAAAAATAATTTCCAGAATGCACTAATTAGACGAAATTTTCTATCGGAAACTATTAGTATTTTTAATGACTAGAGCATTTCTTCTATTTGAAATCGTGCAGAACTGTGTAGCCAGACACAAAACAAAAAAAAAAAATAAATAAATAAATATATACACATCGTGGTAAAAGAATAAAACTCATGAAACCATTATATATTACTTGCTTCACATAGAATCTAAAACAGCAGTAACAGTAAAATAAAGTTCTGTCAAAAGGGTGTTCCTATCTTGAATTTTTCGGTCAGAGCAAAAGTATAATGTTTTACATTTCTGAAATTGTTGTCGAGCGATTTCAGAAGAACTATGGAGAGTCGATAAAATATGATGTCATTTTTGCCTCGGTCTCCCGTTCAAATCTAATTTCGCCCTGGGTTTGATGAAACGCAACGCGGGTCGTGCGCACCCTCACCACCCGTCAACCCCATCCACGACCGTAACCACACCGCGCGCGTTCACTATACCCTCGCTGCGGCACTGCACTTTCGCGCGTGAAGATTGGATCTTTTGGGTCGTGAAACGAGGCCTCGCGGGTCCACGGAGTCGGCGTAGTGATAAGAGGTCGGAAACGTGGGGCATTGCAGCGAGGGGCGGACGACGGACGCCCGTAGCAGCATTGTTATTTACTACGCGCGTTTATTAACGCGGTTCGGAGCCTGAAATTCATACGGACGTATGCACGCGCTCAGGCCGTATGACTCACGCGCGTTTTTTTTTTTTCGTGGCGAGGGAGCAAACCATCGGCGGCGGCAACGGTGGTTCGCGCGAGGGGACGTAGCGAGAATCGTTTTGGCCCATTGTCACCGCGGCAATGCTCGATCATCGCCCTTTACCACCGGTTCGGTGCTACGAATATATCACACAATACATGACTACTGTTATCAGCGACCAACAACCGCTGTATGAAATATCAATAGCTGCTACGTTCAACCGATACCGATGATCGGTGCATAAATGTTATGCGTACATTTTGCGCGCGTGTGGGTATCGTCTTGGTCTGATTGGAACGAACAACAACGACCGTATCGCTTCGGAATTCATAGTGCTCGCCGGGGTACGAAATTCACCTCGAATGCACGCGAAACGATAACGGCACGTGTATTTGCCACGGTGGCGGCAAGACGGGGCAAGGCTCCGAGTATAATAATTCGAATTCATCAGAAATTGTGTTAATCTTGCGCTTTTACCCTTTTATCACTCTCAATCAATCTCTTTCATTCTCTCTCTCTCTCTGTTTCTCGTTACGTCTCGGTCTATTTATCTCTCTTTCCTCTCTTAATAACTAATTCCGAAGGGCAGGCATCGTAACAGCAACAGCAGTCGCCCGCTCCGCGTTTAACATCAACGCTGCGGAGGCGACTGCCACGCTCACGTGTATAATATGCGAGTTATTACGGACATTCCGTGTAGCGCGCGCCCGCGAGTGTGTGAGCGAGCAAGCAAACCAGTGCGCGCGCAGAACGCACCACCGACAACAGCGGCACCGACGACCAAAACGCATCGACGGTGGTGACGGTATAATACCGAGGACTCGTTTCGGTCGTATGCCGCCAGTCGGTCGGCCGCCGTCGCGCATCTACCGCCCGCCCGCCCGATGCCGATTTGTACATCGGACGCCGCGTTACTCCGGTGGCGGCGGCAATGACGGCGGCGGCGGCAACGACTACGATGGCGGCGGCGAACGCCGTTTTTACAAAACAACCAGCTATATTATAATATGGTCGACGGCCTTCCCGCGTCGCCCTTCCTCCTTCTCCGCCGCTTACTAACGCTTCACCTCCGCCGCTACTATCTTCGCCGTCGCTCTACACACAACACAGCACTACACACCGACAGTGTTGCCGACACCGACCTCTCTCGTTGCTAGCGCTTACAAGCTTTAATAATAATAATAATAATAATAAGAAGAAGAAGAACATTATTATGATAATGACTACGACGACGACGACAGTGTCCTCCTTTAATAATGTATATATATATATATATATGTTTTAAGATGTATACATATATTATGATTATTATTATTATTAATCGTACGAACGTTCGTTTGTTTTTATTTTATTCGAGTTTTAAAAATTCGACGGTGCGTTATCGCAATACCGCGATAAATTATATGGGCATTGGGTCGGGTACGATTTTGTAATACTCGTATCGAGCGTAAATATAATGTTTCAGTATAATATTGGAAATTTATTCGCTGCACTAAAACAATATTTTTGGAATGCACAATTTCATCGCAACAATTATAAATGTGTTTTTCATTGGTAAACGCGATTAGGAATATACATGATGAAATAAATATGGAACGTAATGGGCACAAAGTGCGAGCCACTAATTGTTGCGTGCGGGGATAATATGAAACAGAAAAACGATGACGATTACTTTATCACAATCGTTCCCGTCCGCGGAGTCGATCGAGCTAGAGCGGCGATTTTTACTTGTAATTTTTGAAAATAAGCGGGCTTTTCACGTATTGTATACGACATAACAATATCTTATAGTGTAACTACAACGGCGCACCTAACGGCAGGCCTCATTGTCATCAGTGCAGGCAACTAGTACCGTGTGCGTGTGTGGGTTGAAGTGTGCGGCTCACTAGTGTGTGTGTGTGTGTGTGTATGTGTGTGTGTGTGTATGTGTGTGTGTGTGTGTGTGTGTGTGTGTGTGTGTGTGTGTAGTGTGTGTAGCGTGAGTGTCGGTATTGGCGACGAGTGCTTGTGCGTGTGTTGGAATTAAAAAATGCAGTAACCGACACACTAACTCCTCACCGTCCCCACCCGTTCATATTTTATACACGGCAGCAATACTCTGATGTAAATATATACACACATACACGCACATATCTTTCGGCGGCAAACTCGACGTCAGAATATTACTATCAGCGTTACTAAAAAAAACATGGACCGCTCCTTCCAACAGCACAGGCAAAATTCCCGAGTCTTGTATAACTCGGTTGTTTGAAAAAAAAAATTCGATTATCACTCGACGACGGCGAATATAATTATTTTATTATTATTATATCGCGGTTACGTCATTGCGCCAATTGACGTTGAGGCCACGAACAAATGATAAACAGCTCTAGGTTTATAAAATATTTTAACGATCCCTAACAACAATATATATTGACAAATGTTTTAAATCTAAATATAATATGGCTCTATCGATCGGTCGAGTTCCAAATAGTTGCTCATATCAGAGAAATAATAACGAGTTTCACAACTGCACCAGGGAAATTATTTTTAAAACAAACACAAGGTGGAGAACAATAACTATCACCATTTGAATCGAGTTAATACCGACTAAATCGAAGAACACACTCCTAATTGTATTTGTTTTTTTTTTTTTTTTTTGGGGTAATTCGAATGTGCCGGAGGACGGCTGTGCCATCAGCCGACGGTGAGGAAATAATCGGTGATTTTTTATGAATTTTTCCTAGATTTTTTAGTTTTTTTTTTTATATATGACACTATCAACATGAAGCTCGTAAGCATTACAACACGAGTGTATTCCGTGTACGTTATACACGTTCGGGGAAAATGATGTAAAGTGAGCGAATGCTGTTTGCGAAGATTTTTTCCGCGGTGTTAGGTCACGGCGTAGGCTCAGCCGGACGGAGTCGGTAGGTGGTTCTGTGCGTATAAATTATCCATCATATATAGTTATAATGTAGTCGTACGGATGATAAGGTCCGGGCGAGGAATGATGAGCGGTGGGGAAGGGGGAAGTCGAACCAGGTGTACGCGCGAATGCGTACACGCACGTACGGGTATGCGGCGGCGGTGGGTGCTCAGCAATGGTCGGTGGGCGCGCGGCGCGGAGATGTAAAAGAAATGGTGCTACGGCGACGGCCGACCTCGGTCGGTGCGCGAGCGGTGACGGCAACGCGGTTCTTGGTCCGCGTGCGGAGAATCCGAACGGAGTTCTTTGCAACCCCGTGGACCGATCGGAGTTCTGAGGAAATAACCAGAGCGGCCGCCTTGTCACAGGCTTGTCTTGAGACCGCGGTTCGCGGGCAGCGGTCGACCGGGAAACGAGCTTTTAGCGGTCACCGGCCGGCCGGGAAAACCAGATCGAATTGAAAATACGTTATCGCTGCCAAACGGTTTCGCATCAGAACTGCTACATGCGTATGCATTATTGTGCGCTTGAGCACGTCGCGCCGAATGACATACGGGCCAACAACTCTCTGGCATCCGATTAATTAGTGCCGGGCACACGTGTCGCGAGAGCATTCGGATACACGCGACGGAAAGGTTCGGATAATGGTATCGCTGGCGA
The DNA here is from genome assembly GCA_034509805.1 of Sipha maydis. Taxonomy (NCBI): domain Eukaryota; kingdom Metazoa; phylum Arthropoda; class Insecta; order Hemiptera; family Aphididae; genus Sipha; species Sipha maydis. The sequence continues at coordinate 147,450 of JASXSY010002731.1, forward strand.
ACATAGGCCGGGACGGAGTTGATAAAGACGACGAACGCGGCTGGCGTGCGGGCGACGGCAGCGAGCGGGTCGTGCGTGCGTGTGCCGCCTACGTACGGTGCACGTGGTGATAAAGCATTGCATGTATGACGTTCTCGTACTATACGTGTGTACCGTACACATACATGCGTAAGCGTTATTACAATATCATTCAATGCGACTCGCGGATACCGCCGTTTTTGGTCCGGCCTTTGGACACCGTGGCGGCGATGGCGGCGAGAGCGCGCTGCAATCGGCTGCGATCACGAAAATATGCGCGTGGACGTGCGGCGGCCGTGGTCGTGGTGTGATCCGTATAAGCGCTACGGAGACGGCGGTGCGGTGGTTGGGTAGTAGTAGTAACGGTATGGCGGTCGGGTCGGCGGCGGCGGGGAGCGGTTTGCGTACAATGCTATCGCGTGAGGCAATGTTAGCGGCGGCGGCGGGCAGCGTCGGTGATGGCAAAGCGGTGAAGTGGAGGTGCGGACATGAAGTGGAATAAACATATATATATATAGAAGCGAGTGTGCGTGCGTACGCGTGTGTATAATACGCGCGATAGTTGAAGAGCGGAATGGTGAGGTGGACGGGTTGCGGCGAGGTGGGCGAGCGGCCGTGGACGGCGGTGGTGGGGCAGGTGAAGGGTTCGTCGTGCCACGGTGGCGGCGGTAGTGGCGGGAGTAACAGCAACAGCAAAGCAGCGTCGTCAACAACAGCGAGCCAGTGTTATTCACGAGTTACGCGAAGTAGCGCACCACTGCACGCAGCTCGTCCCGGACGCGCACACGCACTTACGTATCGCTTTTGCGCGCGCTATTGTTTAGCACAATCACAACATCATAATATTATATTAATATTATATTCGATCAATTTCGTTGGTCGCGATTTTTTTTTTCCTCCATTCACGTTGTGTTTTATTCGCTCCGACCTGTAGGCCACCGCGGGGGGGACCGAGAATCACGTATATCTGATATTCAGGTTTTCTTGTTTCTCTCTCTCATCATTTGCTCACCAGGTCCAACAATCGTACGAGAGGTATCTGTCGCTCGCTAGGGACCCGACGTACAGACGGCCAGAGAAATCCGGCGTCAAACCGTTCGCGACCCGTTCATCAGCAACCGTTCGACCGATCGCCAACACGACGATTTTCCGCATTAGCGCCCGGTGGACGGAGACCACTGTTATTGCCGGCGTGAACATTATATGATGTTGGCCCGGCGCCGCAGACGCCGATACCGACGTGACAACGCTTCAACGACTATCAGGAAGAGCGGGACAGTAACAGCGGCCAGACTCATCATCGTCAGCAGGACCAGCAGTTCCAGTGACAACGACGCAACCGTACGCCGACATGACAACCACCGTCGGTCTACTCTCGCCACTATTGCCGCCGTCCGCTGTGACGGCTGCCGTCGCCGAAGAGCACCAGCAACAGGATTACTATTACATGCCGCAGCCCCAGCCGACACGGGTCGTTCGTATGAAAATGTGGAGTGACGACGACGACGACCAGAACTTATACTGTGCCGACGACAGTTCGACGGTGAGCATACTACCGTTATTAATATTATTATGATTATTATTATTAATATTATTATTATTATTATTATTATTATTATTATTATTATTATTATTATTATTATTATTATTATTATTATTATAATTAGTATATATTATCGAGATTCACGAGAATTTGGTGGTAGCGCGTTGACGGTTGGTTTTTATCATTGTCTCGCAGCGCGCAAAGGGTCGGGTATCGGCGCGCGGGCGTCACGGGGATGAGTAAACGTGCGCGGACCCATGCGATTCAAAGTTCCCGCCAACCGTCGTCGCTGCCGCCGCCGCCGCCGCCGGGTTGCGGACGTACCACCGGGCAACGCACGGTTCGTGTAGAAGCATGTGCGCTTAATGATAATAATATCTTTTTTTCATTTTCTCCTGCTGTTTATCGTTTATTGATAACCAATATCAGCGCTCGCGTCTGCCGTGCTTGGCTTTTGAGCACGAACGTCCGTTGCTAATCGTTTCAAAACGAGTTCTTGAAATTATTGTTTCTTATAGATTTATCGTCGGGACGGCTGCGGTGTTTTGTTATTCTTACCTATGTATTAATAATGATTATAATAGTTAATATAACGATTTACGATAGTACTTTTAATGCGTATAAAAAAACAAAAGTGTGTCACGTATTAAGAGGTATCGGAATCGATTTTATACTCGCAATGTTTATTATTTTTAAATATTTTAGTTTGTAAATGTCAAAGCTTGTGCTTGTTCGTCGAATAAGTAACGTTTTGTGTATGAACTTGTACTTACAGTTACGCAATGGGTGGGGAGGGGGTAGTGGAGGGGCATGTGGGCGGCTGAGATTCGTTTTCAGTCTTTGTTAACGTTTCGATTTTTCGATAAAAATATCTTATGTAAATCCCCCTTTTCGTTGATTTCCGAGATAATTACATTATTGGAATAAAATACCAAGAATAAGTACACGGTTCTTTCGATTCACATCGAATACGGTTCGCACCCGCTGCTGCCGCCGCCGAGTCGATCTTCTGCGGGCGTGTATATAGTATCCCGTAATTTATGCGGCCGAAGGGTTGTATAATAACTGCTAGGCGTGCACCTACACGCGATTTGTACACGATTGTTTTTCACGTTCAAAATTTCTTGCGAACTCTGTCTATTCGTTATCTTTTCGAGCTGTTAATACGTCAATCGATTGTGCGTATTCGAGGGATGTAAATATAACGTGATAAACCCCTCTTTCCTTACCACTATTGGACAAAATTGTGTGTTCTTTCGTACAAAAACTGTGGTAATCACAATATTATAATGTTCGGCTGCCGCCACCGTGTTTCGGTAAAAATCGCTTTTTTTTGTTATTATTATTATTATTATTATTATTATTGTTGTTGTTGTTGTTATGCAGTGCGGTGCGGTACTTGTAGAACGGCCCGTAATAGAAAGCAACGGACTACACAATGCGCGTGTAGGTTGGTATCGCGATAGTAGCGGAAGAAGTATGCGGAGAAAGTGTGTTAACCGAGAGCTAGCAGTGGCGTCGACAACTATATAATAGTAATATAAAAGAAATAATGTATTTTAACACGGACTGTGAGGACTGCGCGAAAACGTGCCGCAACGTTCGCGATGGCGACGAGGATTGGTTGAGTTTTTCTTCCCCACCCCCTCCTTCACACCTTACAATACCGCTTGTCCGTTTCTTTTCCTGTTCGATGAAAAATATTGCTCGTGAAACACTAATCGTGACGAAGTTTCGCCGTGGACTTCTCTCACCCGGAGAGTTGAAAAACAGACGGTGTTTCAGAGGCATTCGTATGTGCGGCACAATATATACCAGTACAAAACAGAATTGTTCTTTGAGTACGGAAACTTCTTATATGGACAAAAAATTGATTTGTTTCATGCGAATTCTACTATATTCTGCGTCCCTTTCGTTTGCGCATGTTCACGAAGATCACGTAAAATGATTTGGTCGTCTCCGAACAATAGTTTTATGTGAACTTCCCTAGGTGGGGAGGGGTGAAGGACCTTTTAAGTTTTCCGTTTTTCGCATCTTCGGTGTGTCCAGGACGAATACGCATTTATTTCATGTAAACAAGTAATATTTGAGCTGTAGTTTTTATGTCGACCGACTTGTATGAGATGATCAGTGTTGAATGGTGAGTTTGCTCTAACGCTATCTGCACGCGTTCTACGATACTAGAAGGTGCTACTACCACGGACCGACTTGTCACTAGATAGCGCCATCAGTGTGAATTGTTGCCACGCAATAGTTTTTTAGTACGCGAATGTAAAAACGGGAACCCGTGAGATGAATACTTAATATACCTATTTGAAACAGAATAGAAAAACTAATCAGATATTTACTATTGAAACATAACATAGTTTTAATCTCGAATATACACAAATTGTTTGGTTTTTATACGATAATAACTGATGTAAATTGTTCTAATTTTTTTTTCCCGCAAATAAATTCGAAAGTAGGACAAATCTATTTTCATCTTACCTTCTTAAAATAATATTTAAATTATTAATGACTAACACCCATGGAGTAGAATGTAGTTAATCGTTTTCTATGATCTTGTCAACCATATTTTAAGAACTTATTTTTACTTAGTCTATGATATTTTCTTAATTTTCAATCTTATTTTGGTCAGAAACCACAGTAGAATTGCCTTGTTAATTTGAAATTTAAATTCAATATTTCATTAATAAATTTAAAATATTTTTTCGCCTAATACATTTCTATTTTGATGAAATATTTTGTGGAATATTTTATTTCTGTAGTTTTAATGATAAATAGAAAGTTTTGCTGGTTTACTATATAATCTAAACCTACTTATAAATATTGAATTCAAATGATTTCATTAAGAATAATTCATTTTTTTAAATGAATTGTTAAATATATGGTTCATCTACAGACTACAAATAGATATAATATTAGAATATTATTCTAATTTTAATGTTTTCTAAGATATATTATAAACTGTTATAATTTAACTAACTTAATGAATTATATACCTATAAGAAATAATTATATTTTAGTATTAATATCAAACACAAATTTATAAAAATAAAATGTTTATTTCTCTATTCTTATGCGTATAAACGATTTGTTTTATTCAGAATAAATTTAACTTTAATTATAAAGTTACATGATTTATTTCATTTAGATTATCCTTTAATAATATTAAATTTATTTATCTTTTCACTATATAATTCACTATCTAGGAAAAATGCTGAGACTATTGAAATTATTTTTAATGTATTTTTATAATATAACACCAATTTGCATATTTTTTTATTAAACAATAACTAATTCAATTGTTTTTTTTTCTCTTACAGAATAGCTTCTTATTACTGAATAACATGGGTATTCATGTTTCACCAATGACAACCATCAATACAAGCATGTCAAACGACATTGGTAGCGAATCAAATGCTTGTAAAAGACGTTTATCTTCATCATTAGAAGACGATCATATTCCTAAAATAGCAAGACGAATGGCTAACAATGAGGAACTATTACTAAATGAACATATTATAGAGCAATTGGATTCAGCGTCTCAATTAAATGATGATGATGCAACATCATCAATTGTTGCTGCAATAGCAGCTGTTACTGATGATTCAGATTGCAGTATTGAGGATGATGATGATGATGATGACGATGATGATGATGATCAATACTTACCTGCTGGTAGTTTGTCACTGTCTTCGTCTAATAGTGGAAATGTCTCTAATACTATCAATTCATCTCCTCAACAACATAATTCTCAAAATCACTGGAGACAAAGTCACCAACAACAGCAGACTATCAAATGTGACACTAATGGTAAGTGTTATTTGGATTTAGGAAGTGGTGGTAGCATTACAACAACTACGACAATGGCTATAATTCAACAGCGAACCAATACCGAACCAGAATGCTGTGAGTTGGGACGTTGTGTACCTGCTACACAATGTTACAGGCGCCGTAGAGCTGCAGTGTTTGATGCATCAATGCGTAAATTAGGAAAATCTAGTGGTGGATCTAATGGTGGCTCTCAGCAAAGCTGTGAGGCTGGACTGCGTAGGTCCGTGCTTATTTGTAACACTTTGAGATTGATTGAGCGTGAAATGTCTCGAGAAGCTGCTGCTGCAGCACAACAAGCTCAACAACGACGTAATTTAACAACAACGATAAATACTTCTCACCAATCACACCAACAGCAACAAATTGATGTTTTACAGCAACATAACCATAATAATAATCATAATAGACGATCTCCAACACCTTACCCTTCGGAATACAGAAATGGTCGACCAGATATGATGGTTGATCATAATAGTAGTAGTAGTAGTAGCAGCAGCAGCAGTAGCACAGCAGATTCCATTGACTCTGGTGTTGACGATGAATATTATTATGATGATGACGATGACGAAGTAGACCATCATCATGGTCATGCTACAGGAATGACCACTAATCATCTAAATTTGAATAATCATCATCTTCAGTACTATAATTTAAATGGAAGTATTGAAGATTGTGATAATTATATTAACTCAGATGAGTATGATGAAGATGATGATGATGATGATGATGAAGATGAAGATGAAGATATCGATAATTCCAACTTGCCTCTAATGGATCATCTAACTTATGATAATAGTTTCAACAATAAAAGAAACACAGCTTTGGATATTGGCAGTCATCAATGTGATGATAATATATTACCATTGATTGGTAATAGTAACACAACTATTACATCTATTGATTGGGGTTCAGTTTTAAGCTTGTCATCATCGAATAATAATAGCAATGGAAACAGTTCACAATCAATGTCAACAAATTCATTAACACTGATGGATACTATGAATAGCGATTGTAATGATATGTCTACGACAGTATCTAATGTTAATGGAGATCGCAAATCTCAGCAACATAAACGTAGAAGACGACACTATAAAAATCATTATCATCATAATCAAACCCATAACAAACAGAGACATCATCACCATTCCCACCATCATCAACGAACCCAGAAACGTCGAGAGCGTGGAATTACATCATCATTATTAATGTCGAAAAGTAAGACATCTACTAACTATCAAGTACCACCACAAGTGAATCTTTGTAATAATGAAGGAATTAATTAAATATTTGCAACATTATATCTTTCATAATTCAAATGTATGTTTAAAAAACAATAATGTTGGTGTTTGACTATATGACAATGGAATGATTAAATTTACCTAGATGTTTACGCGTGTACCTGATAGATCACATTTATATTTATCTTAAGAAATTATTGAATACCTGTAAAGATATGAATATGCAAATAGCAATCTGCAACAAGGATGGCTGTGTAATATTTTAACCAATGGGCAGCTCAATTATTATTATTATTATTTAATTTTAATGTAGGTTATGTTATTATAATTTTATTATCTCTTATAGAATAAAATATGTGGACATGTATTTTATTTCCAAAATAAATCAACAGCCAACAATATTAATTCATTCTTCATCATGACACTAATATTTAAATTAAATGTTTTGCAATAAAATTATATGAATATGTTATAGGTCATATAATATATTAAGAGACTTGTTACCATTTTAAAAATTTTATACATAATATAATATAATATTATATTATTATTATTATTATTATAATTATTATTATTATTATTATTATTATTATTATGATTATTATTATGATTATTATTATTATTATTATTATATTTTTATTATTTGTATCATAAAATTAGGTCATGTATTTATATTACAATTGTTTTATAGAACTAAGATCTAAGTTTCAGTTGCAAATTTGTTTTCAGATAATGGTCCTTAAGAAAAATATAAGTGAACATTTTAGAACACCTTCAGTAGTTCAAGTATACACTTGAATCTGAGCTTATGTTTTATTCAATTGAAATTATTCTATATAATGATAATAAATATTATCATAATTGACACGGCCTATTTATATTAAGAACTTTATATACTAATTGTATCATTATAATCCGTCCATAGATAATGAAATACAAGATAAAAATTAGTAGTTGAAATTATATAACACTTTGTATCTGAACAAAAATTAATTCATCGTCCAAATAGTAGCATTTGTTTTTCATTGAGATCTCTGTTTTTAATTTTAATTTTTAAAATTATTATTTTGTACCTAGATTATGCAGTAATATATATATATATATATATATATATATATATATATATATATATATATATATATATATATATACAATCATTTTATTTCGTTTTACTAATAAGAATTAGGGTTTTGGTAAATACTAAAAAGTAATTTTTGTGTTGTCTACAAATTCAATTATGTACTTATTAATAAAATTACATTGTAATTACAGTATTATTTGTTTAAATAATAAAGTAAAAAAATATGTTAAACAGCAATAACAAAAGAATCTATAAAATAAGTAAATTCAATTAATTGTAATTCTTTGAATCCACTGATTGTTTGTTTATAATAGTAAAATATTGTATTATAATTATTGATATCGAAGAGCTGCTCAATGAACCAATATTAGCAACATTGTTTATGAAATTATGTAATTAGAAATATATATTGTATAAATAAATAAATAAATAATAAGTATATATGTGTGTATAAATATAAAAATCACAATGTTTATTTAATGAACAAAATATGTATATACTAAGTATTATATAATATTGTTGTGGTAATTTATTGTTTTACCATAATCAAAAATTGAATATTACAATTATTTTGTTAAAATAAATAAAGGATAGGTATATATGTGAAATTTGATTGCAGTACATTATTTCTTATACTATTTAAGCTATTGGTACCTAAAGTTCTCATTTTATTATTTTTATTATTGTAAAAATTATTATTTACAAAAATGAAAGTTTTATAAAAAAAACAAGTTAACAAAATGTCTGATTAAATTATCATTGCCATAGTATTATTAAAATCAGTAAAATATATGGTAAATGAAAATAATATTACAAATTACAATTTAAAATTAAGTCTATCAGCACTATCATTAAAGATTTTGAATTGTATTTTTTTTAACTATAGGTTATTAAAATTATTTATTTTTTATAAATATATGTAAACAAGAATAAGAGCTTTGACAAAAAAAAAAAAAATATAATAATAAATTATAATAATATTATTTATTATTAAAAAAATATCAAGAACAGAATACAATAGTAATTTGAAGTTATCAATGTATAATTTTTATACCCTCTCTGAGTATAGAATATTTTCAATAATTCATATTAATATTCATACTATTTTGATGAACCAAAAACCCAAATAAATACAATATAAGACAGTGAAAATGAGTTGATCATTACATATGATACCAAATGATTTAGTGGTGTACAAGTTATCCTTATATTGATAAGAATAATTGACCATGTGTTGTCATTTCTTTTCATGATTTGTTTCGGCTTGTAATTTTATCTCTAGGCAATAATAATAATATGATAATTTTTAATGAATTAATTTTATTTAATAGGTAATGAAATTGATAACATTAAAATCATGTAAAACTTATAAAAAACAATTGTTGATGACGAGTTTATTGAATTTGAAATTATACTTTATTTAAATTAATTATAATTAACAAATACGTATATCTAGATTTATACTAATTATGTTTATTTTTCAGTTTCCAGATATAGATTTTTTTTTTTAAATACCAACATTACTTTTACTTCAATTAAAATTTAAAGATATACTATTATATTTTTGATAAAAATCCAATTATTCTACATTAGGTATATTAAGATAAATTAACAGAGCATTTTAATGATGGGCACCAGTTTTAGCCATTTTTATATCAGATCAATCTTCATTGAATTAATTATCAGCTTACCGATTACTTTTAATCAGCTTTACTAACATGTAACGTGAATCTTTCGCAGAAATATCTATTAAATATTAGAATATGACATCGAAAATAAAATAACTATAAATATATAAACAAGTGATGAAGATACTATCAAACTAGACAATTAATCATCATTTATTGCTCATTAATTGTAAATGTACCTTATTCTAATAAGTGAAATAAAATATTTTATGATGAAAGAGGAATAATAAAAATATATTGTTCAGTTTATTTTCTAAGAATTAAGTCTATCTAAAGTACCAATTGTTATAAATCTTTTATAATTGAAATTATATTACCTAAACATATAAATAATAAATATAATAATAAATAAATATATTAAAAATAAAATAATCCAGAATACTGCGTGGTTTAAAAGGCTATTAAGTAAAATCGATCACTTTATAAATTGTATTTATGTAATGTTAAGCATTGCTAAGAATTGTTAATTTCTTATGATAAAACTTACTACAAAGACAAATTTATGCCAAGAGCGTCCAATTAAAAATTGACGGCATCGCTTTATGTTTCTACAGAAACACCGAAAAGGATAAAAGTAAACATATTACGTGAAATATGTAATTTAATATAACTCGTACTAAAATGAGTGTATATTTTACAGGTGCTTACTTCAGGTGGATTACATATTAGAATTTATAATGGAATCTGAAGTGCGATCTCATGGAGTGATAACATACATTTAAGAATTCATTTTTGGACTACACACATATACATATACATACATTTGTGTTATGTATTTTGTTCACTTGTTGTAATTTATCATGAAATTACATGTAATTTACTTGCCGAAACAGTTATGTGTTACCACGGTCGAGATCATATTATTTTTTATTTATTTTTCAACAATAGGACTGCGTCAATATTGATTCTATTATAAATGGGTAATAATTTAATTTATATATTCTTAGTTCTAATGTTAATCACTAAATTTTTTTTGTCTTATTTTATTTACCACTACAACCGCAGATGTCAAAAATCTACAAAGGACGAAGAGTTCACTGCATTTTTCCATTTCGTCTAGCAGACTTCAGCGTACCTACAAATATTTTTTTCTCACCATGTACCTACATTTAAGTTATTATATGTATACCTATTGAATTGTTTTTTTTTTTTTTTTTTGCTCAGTGTTCTAGATGTGAATATTTTACCCTAAATACTAAAAATTGTTACCCTTCTGTTTATTGCTGTGTGAAACCTATATAATATTTATTATATTTCCAATGGATTCACATTTTCACTACAGTTGCAAGTTCTATGTTATATTAATATTATATACTACTGTATAAGTTACTCTTCTACTACACAATAATATATTAATTATAATCACATTTTGAAATCAAAGTCAACAAAATTCAATTTGTCTATCAAGTTTAATTTTAATATTTTAAAAAAGAATATCTAATTGGATATTTTTAATGGATAAAATATTATAAATTCACTACCTAATTTGTGCTGTTATCATTGTCATTTGAAAAAATAAGAAAATTATATAAGATGATCCAAAATCAATGGCGATTGGAACTATAATAATATGAAAAATATCTAACAAATAAACTTTATAATATAGTTTTTGAATGTATATGCATTGTAGTGAGAGGTTTTGGAGTGATTTTATACTTACTTTTCTTATATTAAAAATAGACCTAAATATCAATTAGATGGCTAATTTTGTCCTCCATTATCAAAAATTCTCACACTTGTTGAACTATAATTTTAATAATTATTTTTCTTTAATTTACCATTTATATTTACTCCTAATCCTCTTTTAGACCCATACAAAATTAAAGAATTTCGAAGCTTTAAACACAATAAAAAGTGAAATTATACTTTGTCTACAAAACATTATTTGTTATTTCGAATTCTTCTTAAATTTAGTTACCATGAAAATGTAAAAAGTGCATTATGCTACAGAAATCGGAAAACAAATTAAATTTAACAATGTTGTAATGAAATATAACTTTGGATCACATAAGTAATAGGTAGGACATTAAGACATTAAAACATTAAAACTTAATATTGATAATTAATATTTTGTCCAAAAGTTCAAGTAACCTAGTCTAGTTTTATATAGTTTCTCATTTATTTTAAAAAAATATGATAATTTATAATATGAAATATTAAATATATTGAATTCTTACATTAATTAATTAGTATTTATCTTAGAGTATTATGTAAATCATTGTTTTATCATTTAACAATCTATTATCAATAAAATATTTATTGCGTTGTTATAAAAATATTAAATATAATTATCTATGTTTTCATATTTAAACATTGTTATGGTAATCGTATTATACTCGAATAATCTTTTTTTAAATATTTTTAAGTTTTGGTATATTTTTGTATATTTTATTATTTATATGTAGATACTGATAAGTAATAATTAGAATATAAATAATTACTACTGTAAAATGCAAAATTTGAAATTCGATACGGTTTAGAAAAAAATTAAAGCTCTTTAATTATAAATCTTAAAGTATTATTAAATATAAATTAGTTTTATGTTTTAAACTATACTGAAGTATAGTTCCAACTTATTGAAAGTACATTTTTTGATTTTTATATATAAGTACTGTAAGCACTATTATTTATTAATAATTTATAAATTAACACTGTTTTTAGATAGATAGAAAGTTCGAAAAATATTTATTACATCATTAGAATATTTCTGTATCACATACTAATATTTAAACTATCTATTTTTTAAAAGTTACTTGTAATTGTTTAAGACCATTTTCTTAGTTGAATCAAAACTAAATAAATTTTGTTGTATTTATTTCAATATTTACAACAATAAGTATATAGTAGCTAGTTGTAATAAAAAAAAAAAAAATTAAACATAATAGTGGGTTAGAATACTTATATGAATAGAATACTCATATGCTTACATCTGTGGCTATTTCGGATGAGTCTTTATTTTTGTAACATTTTTTTCAATAAGTTCAAAATTAATTAAATATTTAAGATTAATTAATATTATTTTAAGATTAAAGATTCGTAAAAAATTAAAACTACTTAATTAGATAGATAATTAAAAATTGGATTTAAGAATGTAATTTTTTTAAACCTCCAATACTGTAATAGATTCTAAGCGAAACGAGGAATGTACTGAAATCAAATTTTAAATAAATTTAAATTTAAATAAAATCAAAACAAATTAATTTTTATTGAAATGTAACGTTGTGAATGTCTAGTTTGTAAATATTTAATTGTTTGAAATACCTATTAAGTAGTTTGTAGTAAATTTTAATTTGAATAATACAACCCCGCTACAACATACCTATTTATTTATTGATCAAAAATATTTGAGACGAATCTTTAATCTGTTCGTATTTATACAAAATTATAGATTCTTAAAAAGTACTTACTATTATAATTTAAAAAGTAGTTTGTAGTAAATTTTAAATTGAATAATACAACTCCGCTCCAATATATATATTTATTGATCAAAAATATTTCAGACGAATCTTTAATCTGTTTGTATTTATGCAAAATTATAGATTCTTAAAAAGTATTTACTATTATAATTTAAAAACAGAATGGTGATTTGTATTGAATGGCAATTACGGCTACGAGTGTAACTTTTTGCTAATCTTCGAAGGTAGAATGATGTAATCTCGGTGAAATTTAATTAAATATTTGAATGTGTATGGTAAATCAGTGCCGTGCCGATGTTTTGCGAGACCCTGGGCATCAGCAGAGTTTGAGGCCCCTGAACACATAATATATTGAAACTAAAATAAAAATTTATATATAAATTTATAATAAAAATTTTGAACTTTATTAATTGTTATTAGTAAAACAATACAATATATTTTTGTTAAATACTTAAAATACAGAAAATTAGTGGGGTTGTGTGTCGATGGTAACTTAGAACAATCTAAATTCTAAGTCGTGGATAAAACGCTAAAACTGTTTTATTTTTTTATTTATTTCATAATGGACAGGATATCATTTAAAGCTATCTTAAAACGCGAGGCCCTGGGCAAGTGCCCCGTTTGCCCTGCCCTCGGGACGGCACTGTGGTAAATTATATTTTGATTTCTTATAGTACTTATTTGTAAATAAATACAATGCCTGTGGAAAATGAATTTCCAAAACGTAATCTAATTGATAATCATTTATTGTAAATACACTGACAATTATTTATGTATATTCTTACTAAACGTGTTTTAGGTTTCAAATATAGAACACCGTACAACTTCTGAAATCCAGTGTAAAAATAGCTTATGATAATACCGTGTTAAAGCAAGAATATATTATATTGTAAATCGTAGTTAATTTTTTAATTTATATTATAGTATGCAATTCTATGTATTCGAATACATGGTTATTGTATATATTAATATTATTTATGTATGTATATGAGTACACGTATATGTGTAAAATGTAATGATTATATACCTACTTATTTATTCATAGTTCATTTATTTATTCCACTAATTACGAATTATTATTAACAAATATACTTTTGTTTTATACATTTATAAGATATCAATAAATCGTTCTGCAGATTAATTTGTGATTTAAAAACCTAATACGACAGTCAATTATAAAATATATAACGGAGGAAAGTAATTTTATTAAACTAGAACACCTAATACTTTATTTGCTAACAATATTTATTTATATTTTTTCTTATAGTTTTAAGTTTCAATTATGACTTATTGAGAAGATATAAGAATATATGTTAAATTCTACTTGATAATAAGTCAAATAAATAAAAATATATGCTCATTGTAAATTGTAAGACACATAGAGTGATTTTAAATGTCCTATAAAAATTTGATATGTATACAGTCAGTTTAAATTCTGAAGTGTAAGTATTATATATTCTATAAACCTACTTCATTAATAATCCATTAATATTTATGCGACACATCATAAATCCATGTAAACTTAATATAATACTGTAAGACGTTAAGTATCCGATGGTGCGGATTGATATACGAGTATTATGTATTATTTTATGGTGCATAATCTTTCAGTTGGCTATTAACATTTATAATCGCTCCGATTGTATCTAATATATGTAATTTAATTTCTTTATTTTCTGATATTATTGTGAATGGTTGTCAAACATATATTATTGTCAAAACTACATACTAAAATTTAATCGATTAGATTTAGGAGTTAGTATGTACTTCCGGGGTCAAAGTTCAAACAATGATTCGAACAAGTTTATTTAAGTATAATAATTACTCTTAATCACGTATACCATGTACATGTTTAACAAATTGTTAAAAAATCGAAAATATCCAGTTAACCATTTTTATATTTTATATTATTTTTAAAATACCTATAAAAACCTTTTCTCTTCCGAATATATTAAATAATGCAATTACAAATAAGTTATTTTTTCAAATTTTACCGATAAAATATGTTCAACTATACACGGGCTATATTGGGGATACATGTACGTAGTGTTTGGTAAAAGTTTAAGTGAGAGTTAAATAAAAATTTTTTTGTACTTCGAAAAATCTGAAATGTTCATTCGATTGTGTTAGGATCAAACCCGGTTCGGATTATTCAGGGATAGCGCTTCAACTGTAATATCACCAGAAGCGTAGCCATTTGGGAGGGGGGGGGGGGTTAACGAGTTATAATTCTTCCCTCCAAAATGTCTCTTATTTTGTAAAATAAACAACCATTTTAAGATATAATGTTATATCATGTAATTATTTAACAATTTTCACAGTTTCAATAAATTAATTATAATAATTATAATAAATTTATTGAAAAAAAAGATAGAAAAATATTTATTTATTTTGTTTTTTTTGGGGGTAGAAGGTTTAAATAATTATTATTATTTTATTATAACACATTTTATATTATTTTACTTTATGTTTAATCGACTAAAAAAAAATTAAAAAGTTGGTAACTATGTAGAAGAGAAATTGAAAATTTAAACCTTCTCCCCCCCAAAAAAAAAAACATAATAAATAAATATTTTTTTATCTACGCAACTAAATATAATATACAACAATAAGATCATTACATAGTCGATAATCTTATCGGAAATATTATTTAGGTATAAGTACAATGCTTATACAATGCTTTTTTGTACAATGCTATTCACGTTTTTGTTCGTTGTTCTAGTATAGGCTATACTGTATAGCGTTATAATTTGTTTCGACTGTAACGATATATGTAATCCTGTTAGTAGTTTACCATTATTTCTTTTTTTTTTTTACACAATTGTATTGTTTGTCAAACTTATGAGATCATTAGATTATATTAGTCGATGATAATATCATGTGTACAGTTAACATATAAATGTATGATATTTGATACTGTCACGTGACCGAAGTTGATAGAACACGTTTTTAAGATCAATATTTACTTTATTATCACACGAACGGTTTTGTTTAAAAAAACAGTTTCTACACAATCGCTCTATTAATTTTACAGTATTTATTCTCATTGAAATATCACGTATTAAATATATTATAAAGTGCAAATTCATGATAACTAAGTTATATCATGAACCGCTTTAGTGTATAATATTATCAAATTCAAAATAGTAAAGGTTAATGTATATTATACTATGTAGCGAATATTGATGATTTATTTGTTGGCCAGACAGCGGATCGTTACTTTCATGTCCACGAGAAGTCTTCCTGAATGATCGTTAAGTTAATAATACTCATATAAAGCACATTTTCATAATTTTATTGCAACATTTTATCTTATTATTATTGTACATCACGGCAAAGTCCTTGTTTCTCAACAATATAGTTGTATAGCCAATTTAGTCACTACAGCACTTATAGTTTCCTATTCCACATGCGACACGTAATAATATTATACCATCATACATTATACCATACGGTACTGCGTACCATAGCAATCAAATATTGAGCCCGAGGCAAAACTTCAAAACGCGTCCTTATATATTTTTAACTTAAAATTATTTTAGCTATTAAACATTATTTTCAACAATTGCTTCAACAAATATGAAGGACGTTGAAGTTTTTGTAAATAAAATGTACAACATTGACTGTTGCTATTCTTACTATAAAATGCAAATTTTTCATTTTTGAGCCCTCCCAGGGGTCCGGGGCGTAGACATCTTACATCCCTACCTTGCTACGGCCCTGACCATATAATAAGCATTTCGATCTGTTTTCAAACATATTATATCGCTGAAATTTTCAATTTGATTCAGGTATTCAAAAAAAAAAAAAAACACCAACTAGTTAATATTATAATAAAAGAAATATCATATATTATTATAATTTATTTAGAAATCTTATTTCTATAGCATCATAATTAATTTTAAGACAGTTAAAGCTCACTGCATTTTAGGTTAGGTTAGGCCTTTGTTAGTTACGTTCCACCATTGATTATAGAATAGATATTATTATATATTATTATATATAGAATCGATTCTCTATATTTATATATTCTATTCTAAATTCTATTCTCAATGGTTTCACTAATTAAAATATTAAAAATTAACCTATCCCATAATTACATGTGTTTCTTAAAAAATTATTATTTTAGAATCTAGGCTCTAGAATCTAGTCACGGAAGTAGTCTTAAAGTTTTATCATATTGCAGTCACGGTAGAATTTTTAAAATACAATTTCTGCTTTAAGACATAAAATGAGATCAATCAATATTTATATACTGATTTAATTGATTATATAATATATATATATATATATAATTGTTATATATGATTAATTAAGTTTAAGTGAAAAAAGAAAAAAGAAATGCGTAGTTACCGTGTACTTAATTTTGTCCATTATTTTTATTAAAAATTGTAGGTATTAGCATTTGGTTGTAAGTAGGTAAAAAACTGTATGTTATTATTTATTTTAATATTTGATAATTATAAATCTTTAATTTATAATAATTATATTAAGCAGTGAAAGTGTAAAGAACAAAGAGTAATTATTTCATGTGAGCTTTACTAAAATAGTGTCTCTGCTAAAATCTTGCTGATATGAGAATGCTGGTTCCGAAGGAAAATATCTAAACTTACATTAATTATATAAAATTGTTATTGTACTTCCATGTCAGCATATAAAACTACTATAAAACATTGGTTCCATAAAAGTTTCTAGAAAATTGATTTAAAAAATATTAATTTCTTAAATCCACAAAAGTTTAAGATATAGTTTTCAAATACGAGTATTATATATTGGTATATAACAGGGGTCGCCAACCTTTGCAAACAAGTGAGCTACCTTTGAAATTTTAAGTCCCTGGTGATCGACCTCCAGGAGAACTTAGGTCTTTATTTAGGTGTAGAAAGAGATTTGTTTTATGAGCAAAAAAAAAAAAACCAAGTCTACACTCCAAAGAACAAATATTTATTGTTTCTTCATGATAACAATAATGTGATTTTATAACTTTATAAATGCGACAACTGGCATTAGTTTTCTGCAAGTTTGAGAGAATTCAGGGAAATTCCTAGAATACAATATGGCAATCCACATTATCACGCGATCAACAGTGGTAAAATTAATTTTTACAACGATCGACCTATATTCCTAGAAAGATCGACCTGTCGATCGCGATCGACTGGTTGGCGACCCCTGGTATATAATATAATAAAGGGATATTTGAGAAAAACTTATACACTCTTTTAAACTCATATATAACAGTATATTATATCGTTCAAAATTTGAAAAGATATTATAACCTATAATATATAACATATATATCATCAAAATCCTAATCATAATACTCTAGCTATTGATCTATTGTCTTCATAATTTTTATGGAATTTTTATACCAAATATTTAACAATTACTTGAAAATATATTGTTATATTTATACATTTTAAATTTTAAATCTTGATTAAAATATAAACATTTTACATTTAAAAAGAAATAATTTTTCATGTAACTGCTATACGCATTCAGGGCCGGCCTTAGGTTTATTGCCGCTTAAGGCAAATATAATTTACGCTGTCCGTATTCAATAGTTAATTTTTGGGGAGTAGAGGGAGTGTGTATAAAATAAAGACATTCGGGTTATAACAAAAAACCCTTTATATTATTTAGAATGAGAAAACTGTAGAACCACAGTTTTCTTTATAAAATATAAAAATGATAAAAATGAAAATAAGTGTTATAATAATAGAACGAGTCATTTATATAGAAACCAACATTATACAATGCTAATATAGTATCATACAATAACACTAAATATTAAATTATTAATTGAAAAAATGCAACCACAAAATTAAAAATATATCAAATAAAATTTATTTTATAAACCATTTCGTGGTGTGCAAAATCAATCAATACATTTTTAAACTTTCGGAAGATTTTTCACCACTTCTTTTTCAATTGAAATCATAGCAAGATCGCTAACACTTAGTTCATATATTCTATAGAAGATCTCTAAAAGTTTAAAATTATTTTTTACTAGAAAAAGTTTCATTAATTTGATGCGATCGATAAAACAACATGAAGTGCTACAAATACGTTTGATACAAAATTGTCATTATGTATAATAAACTATAACATTTCCAATGGAGTATTATTGGCTTTTACTTATTTGGATATTGTTACTAACTCATCCGTTATTTCTATTGTAACAATATCTGATTTACTAAGATCTTCATTTTCAAAAAAAAAATAATTAAATGTTCATAAAGCTTTTCATAATATTATCTTTTGTTATATTTTTTTATTTTACTTATATCATATAAAAACTTAAGATTATCGCAGTGATTATACATTTGTTGGAATCTTTCTTAAAGATAGTTGATTGCTACGTTTAAAATATAAAAATATAATTCAACTTTTAATTTAGTTATTAAATAAATTATTAGTTTATCAGATTGTTCATAAGAAAAGAAGGACGCAACTTATTTTTTCTTGGGCGAATAGAGCTTGTTGCGTGAAAAAGTTCCAATCGCGTCATCAGTAAACGAGATATTATTATTTAATTAAATACTTTTGTGTTTCGTGTTTAATGTTTATCATTTGAAATTTTCCACCCCTAAGCTGATGTCACCCTAAGTGGTTGCTTATTTCGCTATCGTATTTGGTCAGTTAGGTAAGGCATAGTATGCTGTAACTATGCTGTATGGTTCAGAGTGTTGGGCGGTTAACAGGAGAATAGAACAAAGTATGAGTGTCGCGGAAATGAGAATGCTTTGATGGTTGAGTGGAGTGACAAGAGAAGATAGAATAAGGAATGAATACGTGAGAGGTAGTGTTGGTGTAGCGCCAATTGTAGACAAGATTGTAGAAAATAGGCAGAGATGGTTTGGGCATGTGATGAGGCGAGAGGAAACGAATGCAGTAAGAGTGGTTATGAAGATGGACGTTGAAGGGAAAAGAGGAAGAGGAAGACCAAAAAAGAGATGGTTGGAGACTTTGGAGAATGACATGAGGGCTGTCGGTGTGTGCAGAGGAGATGTGATTGACCAAGTAAAGTGGAGGTGTAGGACAAGGGTGGCCGACCCCAAATAGTTGGGAGGAAGGCGAAGCAAAAGAAGAAGAAGAAGAGGTAAGGCATAGTATGGCATTGTATATTAGGTATGACTTTGTGACCATCTACCTGTGCTATAGAGCAGAGATGGCCAAAAGGTCGACCGTGACATAAGTTCAAGTCGATCACGACTCCCTTTCATTTATTTTTTGAATTCTTTGACAAATCAATTAAAATGATATTTAATAATTTTCTGTAAATTTTTATATCTTTGTTCATCCCACAAATACAAAAATTAAAATAATGACAAATAATAAAGAATATACCTTTATAGTACTAATATATAGTAATAAATAACTATGACAAACGAAATTATACATTGAGATCGAATAATTATGTAGACATATTGCACATAATCCAATGTATATTAAATAACGGTATTTATCGCTTCATATTGATAAAATATATATTAAAATATGTGTTATGTAAAATTGTAAAATTAAAGTTATTATTACTTATTGATATTTTAAATAGAATAAATAAAAGAAGTGTAACATTCATGTATATAAAATACATTTTTCTCTGTTACAATAATTTTTTTTTTTTTTGGTCGATCGCGATAATTTAGAAAAACTCAGAAGTCGATCTCAAGTTTTTAAAAGTTGGTCATCCCTGTTATAGAATATATATTACTGTATTAATTACTGAATATGTAATACTGTATATTGTGTCACATACAATAGTCTATAACTACTGATGGATTACCATAATAGGTTTTTTAAAATGTCGATAGTATATTTAGATATTTTAATTTGTACGTTAATTATAATTCTGCATTAAAAATGTCAACATGATTTTTAAAACAAAATATATTTAAAAAACAATGATATTGAAATTCATAAATATGGGTATTTTTGGTTTTATTCCCGATACTAACCGATACTTAGATTTACATATTTTTCTATAGTAATTTTGGCATTATAATGTTAAATGTTATACTAAACAAATTATATTTTATTAAAATGGAGTGGATTGACCAATCGATGGTTGAATTGTGACTACGCTCGCATGTAGAAAAGAAACAAATCTCTCACGTTTCTTACAATGATAATATTGACTAAGTAATGAATCCTAATTTATATTACATTTACAATATAAAGTATACTGGTCAAAATTCAAACACATAAGCATAGTGCAATCTTAGTGATACAGTTAAGATGTAATAATAGTTGTAAAAGTTAATTAGTATCAACAAATTGTATAAGATGGTTAATCGTCTACGCCAGTCTCATACGGCTGGTATATTTGTGTTGTGGTACCGTTGAAGCTATACCGTAATGTACAAGTAATGTAGTTGCCCAGTTTTGTTTAAACATTTACCGTAGTATGGTTGGGAATGTTCTCACGTGGATTGTGAAATTGACCGACGTATTATAGCCCAAATAATATTCTCGATATGAATTTGATTTTAATCTATGTTGGACGAAAATCATAAAAATCAGTTGGTTACATTATTTTAAGCCATGATTATTTAACAATTGCAATAAATAAACTGTATGCATTATAGTGAATATTTATAATCGACAAAAGCCGTAAACGATAATCTATTACGGCCAAGTTTTAAATTTAAATGTCTATAGCTTTTTTAACCAATAGATAAAGTAATTCAAATATATAATTAGTATAAATATAAAATAAAATACCTAGTTCTTATCTTAAGTATTTTTATTAAAATGGTAGTTATAAGAATCAAACTTAATATCAAATTGCACTATAGATCGATATTAAAGATATTGTATATTAAAAAAATAGAATTAATCGTTATAATTTGTTTCATTATATATTCATCATAACTGGAGTAAGATTAATTTTTTAGAGATTTAATATTCAAATTTTAAAATTTCAAATAAAATAACCATTACATCATTGCGTGAATTCATGAAAAAAAAAGAACCGGATGGGCCTCGCTCTGCTGTACACTTGGGGGTGAAGTGCGACTCTTCATAGGATAGGTCATTATAATGGATTTGTCAAATTTGAATTCAATGATAGGTATCATTGTATACGAAAAACGATTCTGAACGGAGATGATATGTTTGTCTAGAATATAATACAATGTTATTTATAAATATTGTAATAAGTATATTTTATTTTTAAACGAAAAATTTAGAAAAATCGAAAATTTAAATTGTCTATAAAAAAGTCAAAATATGTCAAAATACTTTAAAAACTTAACCATGCATAGAGAATGCCAATATAAAGATTTGGTGAATATTTCAAGTTGTTGCAATTTTTGGTTTTTGAGTTAGAGCATTTTAAAAAAACCGATACCATTTGTCAGTCTAGAATATTATACATTATATTATATTTTACATGTAATTTTATGTCAATATTCACTGTTCAAAGGCTTATCAAAAAAAAAATTGTGCCTATGGATTATAATAATTTTTGAATGACAATAAGAACAACTTCTGTAGAATCTTCTATTAAATTTTCAAGTATTTTGTACAAGCCAAATTTTTTTTATCCCCGATTATAAAAATAAAATGTAAAAAAATCGAATATTTTAAATGCCTATAAGTGGCTTAAAAATCAATAAAATATTTTGAAACAAATATGACATAAAGGAAATAACAATTTTAACAGCTGGTAGAAATTTCAAAAATCTGCGACTTATACTTTTTGAATTATAAGAAATATTTAAAATCGTTTGAGAATAAATCGCTATTTTATGCAATTTCATAAATATTTAAATTTCAAACAGTTATAAAATTTTTTCCTCTAAGTCCGGTAGAAATTTTTTTAAAAATTTTTGAAGAGTAGCTTATAGATAACCTAGTGTTAAAATTTTGAACCTTAAGTATGAACAGAAAAAATTTTATGAATTTTTATCTACAAAATAACTTGCAAATTATCGTGATTTTTACATATTTCGTATAAATTGGAACTTTGAGCACTTATAAAAAAAAATAGTGACTTACGATTTTAGATTTTTTTTTATCAGTTAAGGAACAACTTATAAGAAACCTTGTATTAAATTTTCAAGATTTTCTGGCCGGCCAAAAAAATTTAATCGTAATTTTAAAAAAAAATACTTAAAAAAATTGAAAATTTCAATTGTCTATAAATAGCTCAATAAAAGTCAAAATACTTTGAAAATTTAACGGTATATAGAGAACGCTAATCTTAACATTTGGTGAAAATTTCAAGTATTTACATCGATTAGTTTTTGAGTTAAGCATTTAAAAAATATTGAAAATTATTTACTTTTGACCCCCCAAAGTACCAACTAGATTCACTTTCCTTTCAGAAAAGTTGCTACATAAGCAAATCGAAGCATTTTTACTGCCAAAAAAGGTGTCGTCTGGCACAAAAAAAAAAAAAAAAATAAAAAAAAAAAACACACATCATTGTAAAACCAATAGATTCCATCACTCCGTTCAGAATCTAAAACTAAAATACTATGAATGTAGAATTTTTTACAAACCTTATTCCATTAATAAAATCAATATGTATTAATAACTGAGTCGGGATAATACTTCATACTAGAATTATTATACTAAAATAACCAATTTGATTCTTAAATAATTTTTCTAGGAAATTCGTTATTCCTGACGTATAATTCTACACATATGATTAAAAAAAGTACATTATGATCTACAAAGAGAGACTATTTTTTTTAGGTGTCTATAGACTGTTAGTAATTTAAAGTTAGTAATGAATAAATGGATAAGCTACCAATAAAAACGTCATTCCACTTCAAGAAAGATTGACACTAACTAAACGACTTATGATTTCGATAGACAGCCAGGTAAGTTTATTTTACTTTTTTACTCGGGATATCTGCAATTAGTATCACACAAGAGTATTTGAACTAGAGAGATTATATTTTGCAATGTTTTATTTTAAAAAATTAGTTATTTATTTATCGTCGTTTTAATTTTGAATACATTGAATAAAAAACAAGAACATTTATTTTAAGAATATACCTATCAGGTTCAAATATTTTACTGAAGTACAAATTTAAAAAAAAACATCTGATGTTACTTATAACGTTTTAATATTATGTGTAGTAATGAATATTATTATGTTTTAGTATGAATAATACTAATGGCGTAGGAAGATTTACTAGCGCTCCTGGTAAATTTATAAGAACACGCCTTTTAACCGATTAAAAATTTGATGTTATGATAATTTCTTAACCTTTAAATTTCATTAATTCTTTTAAGGATAAAATTTATATTTATTAGTTATTATAACAATGAACATTTTAAAGTTCGAAAATTTGCTTTTCAAGCCTTATGTCTGACGAATACAACGATTATTTCACATGAAATTTCTTATATAAATTCCCTTGTGCTATTTTCATAATTTCATCATTAAATTCACACATAGTGAACACAATTAGAAAAAATTTACATATTTCAAAAAATATAATGGAAAAATGTTGTTTTAATTGTAGAATGAAAATATGAATTTTGCATAATTTTGCGATTTGCGCCCCTGGCATAAGCACAGTTCACTATACTCTTGCTGCGCCACTGATTATTACTAACTTGTATTCTGTACGTAGTTTAATTCTATTGGACACAAATAATTATGATTTAAAATTTTAAGAATTTTAATGTTTATTACTTCAAATAAAATAGTATTAGAGTTTATTAGAGTAGCTCAATAAATAATATTTTATATAAATATGTAAAAATGAGACAATAAGTGGTAACATGTAATATCGCCAGCTGTAGTTGTCACTGGTTACCTACTTTTATCGTTGGACATGATAAAGGTTAAGGGATGTACGGATGAAATATAACAGGTGTAACAATAGTAACTAATCTAACGGTAAAATAAATGGCACCTGGTTGAAAAATGCCAAACTATTATTACTTACAAAAATGCATTTATTCCTGGGCGTATGAAATGACTGGAGTTAAATTTTGTAAACGTGAGTCGAATATGTATCAAGAACCTATCGTTGATTGGAACAATTATTTAAGGGACGTACGTGAATGGAGATTTGAACAGGAAAATGAAAACAAATATCATGTTCGATATATATATATATTATGATTGATTAAATTGAAATAACATAATTGGGAAAAGGCACATTTTTTCTCAAAATATCTACGGAAATAAATGGTATATGGATTATACAATTTACCACTAAAAATTAATTCAGTTAAATAGATTTATCTATAAACTATCGTGTTGTATTATTTTCAAATAAAAAGTTGATATTTTTTGTATTAAAATGTATAGTATATAAAGGTAAATATTATTGATTTCTCACCTAAAGTAATTCAGATATTATATCAATTTTTTTTTTAAAGATTTTTGGGTTTCACAGTTTCAGGTCAATATTATGCTTTTAATATTTAATGTGAAGAAATCAAAAATTTATTGTGGGAATATAAATATACATTGACCGTTGATAATGTCGGTAAATGCAAGTTGCATGCTGATTAAAAGGTCTCGATAACAAAATACGTAAGTTGTGACCTGTGTTCCTGTCATGTATACGTTAATAACGTCAGACGGAAAATCCGCAAAAAATACATATAATAATATAATATAATGTTTATATTGATGGCTAGTTAATAATGACTCGTTAAAAAAAGAGCATACGAAAAGACTATACATGTGTCTGCAATTGCTGTCTGGCTTAGTAAAATGATGAGGTTAGAAATGATTATATATATATAAAAAAACTACAGAAATAAATAATGTTTAAAATTTTTTTTTTATCTTCCTTTCTTAAATCTAAAATATGTTGAAAACGGTTTTACTGAAGACATTATGGCAATACACCAACAAGATGCTTTAATATTAGAATTCACGGACTATATATTAGAATCATTTATAAAAAATGATTCTGACTTTCCATCAGAAATATGGGCAGAATAATTATCAACGAAATTATCCATGACAAAAAATTGCGAATCATTCTATAAAAATATAAATTATTTATTTAATTCTTCTTCACCAAATATTTTTAATTTTATATATATTTAAGACAATATATATATATATATATATATATATATATATATATATATATATATACAAAGTGATATTTATATAGCGTTATGAAGTTAGTACTTAAGAAACAGAACAATTACTGAAATATGGAAGAATTTGAATCTATAAAAATAACTCAAATTTAATTTGTGAGGCAATTTTCATTTAAATTTTTATCTGCTTTAATATAGAATTATAAGTTATAATTAATAACAAAATAGGAAAGTAAATAATAAGTGTTAATAAAAAAAAATAATAATATTTATAGCTATACCAATACTATAACAGTCCAAAATCTGATAAAAAGGGAAAGAAAATACACTGGGTGCAATTTACATATGCACAAAAAATATTTGAGATGCAATTTACAGTCATTGGATGATACAATAACGATTTCTATTTAATCTTTAATCTCTATTTTTATTTTATGAAATTTATTAATATTTCTTACTCGTTCAATTTTACTTAAAAAATGAACATTTAAAGTATATTATTATTTTAAATGTATACTAATTAGATAGCATTGTAATTTTTATTATTATCATGTTCATTTTTTATAAATAATTTTGAATTTCAAATAATTTCATTAATTTAGTAATTTTATGTCAAATTTAAATATTTATTAATTTAAGTAAAATTTCTTAAGATATAAATACCCAACACAGATTTAAACTTACTTACTTTTTATACCGAATAATCAACGATGCGGTGTTGAAACTTGTAAGTTAATGAAACAAAATATTATCTGATTTGTGAGTATATATTGAGTTTACTATTCCGGAAAAAAAAATTTGGTAACAAAAATAAATCCATAAAATTCTATTTTTTAGTATCTGTCAACACAGGACTGCGTATCTATACCAATATATATTATCAGCACAATTGTTAAAATAGCCTAACTATTGCATTTAAGGGAAAAATGTATTCTATATAATTGCAATACCTGTATTATGTTATATAAAAAAAAAAATTATCAAACAAGACTATTTGTAAATTAATGTAATAAAAACTGAAATTAAGGAAGTATAATAAGAAAAACAACCAAATATTGGTTTTATAATTCGTATTATACAATTGAAAATTTTTAATTAAAATAATATTGAGTAATAATTTAATATAACGTAAAATATACTGCTTAGTACGCGAAATGTTTTATTTATTTTTATTATATAACTTAATATTATAATTCGTTATGTTTATAATCATTAATTTATGCGTTATGCTATGATTAAGAACGAAGTTAGTTTGGGCAAAAACCATCTTAGTCGTCTCTCATTGTACGAGTAATAAATAACGTGTGTTGTTTTCCACATATCGAAATATAAAATGTAATATAATGTAAACAAGATATTATATATATTATATATATTATATATTATATTATATATCATAGCATTTTCTCAGTGTACATTCTAATGAATGTACACTGAGAAAATGCTATGATACTGGATGAGATGAAATATTATAACACTATATAGTATACTATATAAACATTATAGCTTTAGAGTGTTAATAAAAAGTAAATTATGCAGAATCAAACATATAATACATGTACAATGAATTAATGTAAATAATAATTATGTCATAGCCACATAACTGAGAGGTTTAAAAAAAAGTTTGACATTATGAATTACAATTTGAAAAATTAAGTATATTATTAGCATACTTATATTTATGTACAAGTATTAGCCTAATATAGTTTATTAGTTTTATAGTTTTACTGTTATGTTTTATGAAGGTCTTAAATAATATAAAGTTGTATGGTGTTTTCACTGTTTTTAGTTTTACTTGATATATTTTTAGATGTATTTTGGGTTATTTTTCAATTATTATGTTTTTAAATAAATTTTGGTATAAAATCATTTCGATATAAAACAATATTGTAAAACACAATGTGATAATCGTAAATTTTATATTATACTTAATATTTTATAATTTCAATAAGTAAATGTAAAAAAGTTTATTTCACTAAAAATAAATAAGAAATATCATCAAACATATACCTAATAAGTAAATTATTATGATGGATATACAATTAACTTATTTTTGGGTATAAACATATAAACTTCTATCATATAGTATTTCAATTGTCAAATGAAACATACTCAAAAGGCACGAAAGAATTACTTATGCTTGATATTTATTTAAACCCTGTATACTGATTGATAAATAATATTAAGATAAATTTAATTGTTATATCCCTTTACGAAGTACTTACTATAAAAATATTTGAAAACACGTCCACAACTAAAAGGAGAAAAAACCGGTTTTTGGATGATTTTAATACTAAGTATTACTCAAGTCTTGATGTTTATAATACATAAAATTGAACACATTTTATGTGAAATTTATTCATAAATAATTCAATAACTTAATATCTGCTTTCAATTATTAATTTTAATTTCGGGAAATATATTTATATTTTAACTTTCACTTCAGTTTATCTACTATCAACGTTCAATGTTAAATGTACTACGCCTATAATAATTAATAATCCACTCAATCATATTAAAACAATTAACATTACGATTTTCATTTGTGTACATCATACTCAATGTCAAAGTTAAAACATTAATGTTTAAAGTACACTAATTTCATCGCCTAATTTGATATAAAGTTATAATTAAATGTCCTTTATGTAGTGTATATAAATTCTGTCTCTCTGTATTTATGTCTAAGTATTTTTTTAATTATGCTTAAATCGTTAAACAAATTATGATTAATTTGATTGACATTAATGTTACTAAAATCGTACAAGTTTAACACAAAACTGCTAAATAGTAAAAAAGAATATTAACTATAACAAGTACTTATGTACCTATTTATTTTTTTATTTAAAATTGTAATACAAAATATACGTTTATTTATTATATTTATTGAGGGTTATATGATTATGAATTACTAATATATATATATATACACACGATACATTATAACTGAAAATTTCCTAAAAATCAGCCCTTAGCTAGATTATAAATGGTAGACCACAATTTTTGTTTATCAAACACTTATTTTATTACTTAATAAGTATATTGAAAAATTATTTGTTGTTTTTTTCTTTCGAAAGTTAATAATTATTTATAATTTATATAAAATATTATAACAATTGGTAAACGTGTTAACCAGATAGCAGTGATCCAGTAAAAAAATGGAGATGTGCACTAAATAATTGAATAATATGTTATGTTTCTAAAGACACTGTATGAACCAAATACGATTTTAATGAAAACCTTTTTGCAATATTTAAATTCGTTTTTACGAATTATTTTAGTTATTTTTTGAAAATTTAAATTTTGAATGAATTACACTTACCGACTGCAGTTACGTTGTGTGATTCATTAATATCAACACGATATATATCGGTAACTGATTATTTTCACGAACTTAGTTGAATAATATTTATAAACATTGTTCTGTGGTTAAGCTTGTAGTCGCTAAATACGAACAAAACGTTTCGTATAAAATAATGACGTTGACCTGTGAAAAAAATGTTTTTTTTTTTTCCATCTGGGTTACAACTATTATTAAATTTTATTAATTATAACTCGGTAGTACTAAAATGGTAGCCGTATTCGCAGACTTTCGCTCAGAAAGATTTTACAAACGCGATGATCTCTAGGAAAAATCATAGAGATTTTCTTAATAAATATAAAAATAAACAATTAATAATAGCGGACTTGGAGTCGGTGCCTGACTTTTCTCTGATTTCTGTCCCCCTCCCTCGGTCTGTATGTATTTAAATTTTAAATAATTCAGTTTCCGTAATGTCTCCCGTCGCACGTCTTGTTGTCGTGCGCCCAACGAACTCGTACGGTAACGGTGTTGCCTATCGTCCGAAACGTAGGATACGTTTTTCGTGTGTCTCTGCGGGCCATTATTTTGGTGTGCACGTTGAAATCTCTACAATTCGTCCGCTACACCGTTTTGCCCCTTCTCCAGTTGAAAATCGCGTTTTCAAGCCATCCGAGCAGCGGCACTGCAGTGTCTCTGTCGAATGCCGTACTCGTGTCGTATATCTTGCACCAGTGTTGTGGTTAGCTATCAGTTTTCCATACGATCAGATCCACCACCACCACCTGACCATCGTCTCCGCAGCGCCAGGACCTTCTACACAATACGAGTTCTGCACTGCGGCCAATTTATGGTACGTCTCTTATAATGCTATATTAACATAATACTCGACGCACTCCTTCTCTCCTTTCATTTATTCCTCCGCGTCAGTGACTGAACCATGATATAGCGAAGGCGGCGGCGGCGGTTACACAACGCTTCGGCCTCGACGGTCACCATCACCACCACCACCACCACGACCACCGCCACCACTGCCACCGACGACAGTGCCGCCGTCTCCATCGCGTTCAACTATTACTGTACAGACGTCGACTGCAGTCTCTGCCAGTGTACGGCGATCTAAAGAAGTTTCTTTTCGGTGCACACTAAACGACGGTAATTGGTTTTGTGTTTATTTTCTTATTTACTTTCTCTGCGTCTCAACATCGCATCGCAAAAAATTCGTGTGTAATATATACTTATGTAAATGGTTTTAATATCCATCGAGTGTTGAATAATTAACCGTAAATCGAGTGTGTCGTCTTAGTTTTAATTCAAAAACCGTATCAAGCCGTGTGACAGAAAGTACGACCAACAACAACATCTCTCGTAAGATAACATTTTGCTAGCTCAAATATTTCTCCACAAAGTTTTTCCTCGAGCTTATCGTATACTTTATGCTTTTGTCAGCGTGTGATTTTCGTCGAGAAAACACGATCGCCGTTCATTTTAATTATTTCTTACATACGAATATTTTGATTAATCGTATATAGTTGTGGTCAAGAGAGTCCGAGGAGTTGATAAGGTCATTGCCGCTGACTCATAAGTTTACTATGTCTAACGACGAACCATCACAACGTAATAATGCAGATTGTGTCACTACCGCTAGATCGTGACGACATCATCCGATCTGTAAAATGTACTGGATTCATCATCGAAATCGAGGAAAACTCTGTGCATGATCTTTGTCGTATGACGTATTAAAAGTTTCATTCGACAATATGAAACGTTTTGTTCCGCATTGTCCGAAGAACAGTTTGACAATGTCGTTGTTTGCCGTCATCGTCTCTGCTACTTTACTGTTGTCTATGAAGGCAACAGTAGTACAAGGTATGTGTTATATTATTATAGTATTCCTTGTAATTTTTTTAAATTAACATAAAATTAGCAAATATTTAAAATAAAATCCTGTTTATGGTTAATTATTGTAATATTGTATTAGAAAGCACATATGATGATATTTAATGATAATTATTTTCGTAACTATGCGTTAGTTTTTGTAAGGTAAAAAAAGAAATGTATAAAAATTACTTAGATAATATCGAATAACCAAGTATACTTACTCTTACTTTTAGTGATCAAATATATTTATTAAAAATAAACATTATAAAACAGACAATGTTGTATGTATGAAACGCTGAAGAACTTTACCTATATGAACCTCTATAGTTTTATATATAACACGATTTAAGTTTTCATTGTCTATGTATATATTTTTGAAAATGAATCAGTTAATTGAAAATATACCTGACGGATTTAATGTCATGTTAATTATACTTCCAATGCCAAATACGATTTAATGTTCATGGTTTTAAAAAAACGATTAAAGAGATAAACATAAATGTAACAACAGGTTATAACTAATCATCTCCGTACATGTATATTTAAGTGTGTGTGTGTGTGTGTGTGTGTGTTTATGTGTATTTATATGTACTTCCATTGGTATGTTCCACTATTTATATGTGAATAATCATTTTCTATACCACATAATGGAATCTATATTTAATTATGCCATTTATTATTATAAAATAACTTTTAATGTATGCACCTAATCGTTGGAAAATAATTTAATAACTATAGACTTTAATGTAGGTATGCATAAAAAATATGTATTTTAATACGTATCAGTATATATATATACATATATATGTTTTATATATATTTTTTTCATATCAATATACTTGTATTATGTTACTCTGTACGTACCATATTTGTGTGTGTGTATAAAAAAAAGGAATTTCGACCAATTATGAAATGGGCATCGCCCCACAGCTATATGTATCATGTATGCGGCGGGTGTCCTTGGTTCGTGACGGCAACGACTTTAAGAATATTACTACTACCACCAGGTTGCCAAGCCGTCTTAAGCACATACATTCCTGTATAATACGTACAGGTATATACAGCCGAGTGTATATGTATGTTACGACGTTGCCACAATTTTATATTGAATGCGATTTATAATACTTTTACTTTCACTTTGTTACGATGGCCGCCCTCGCACAGAATACCGACGGCATTGCGCGATATTATAACGGTGGAGGTGCCCCGACGAGGCCGTGGACCGTAATCCGCGGTAATGGCATTATGGCATTTCAGAATTCAGGAAACAAGTCTTAAGAACATAATATGAATAACACCAATCAAATAGATATTTGGTGTGCAGCCCGTGGAGTGCTATGCGCACGTTACAATAGTATGTTAAGCGCGAAACAAAATTATTGATTAAGTTTGGCGAGCATTGAAAATATTTGAAAAGTAATACTATAATCATACCTAGGCCACCGACGGTTTAATACTTCAATGGAACATTGGACAAAAGATACGTACACGATGGCCTCTTTTATAAAATATGCATGAACCAAATCACAACAATTGAACCAGTGTTTTTCAATGTTATTCTCTAGATACTGAATACAGCAAAAAAACATAAATACATTAAAACATTTTGATTAAATTAACACAAGTATATTTACAAACTTTACGTAAGTTTTAATTTAAATACTCAAAAGCTCTCGTTTTAACAAATTTAAAAATTCAAAATTTTACTTACAAAATTGAGTATTAAGCAGCAGATGCCGCATTTATTAATGAAAAATTATTGAAATACTTCCAAATTATTAACGATTCTAGATCTCGCAAAAATGTTGGTCGAAAATGTCCATTGTACGTTGTTATAATAAATCATCAAGTTAATTTCAATTCAATATATGGCCAATCTAAAAACACACACTCACGTCTACCTCATCGCAACGCATTATACGACGGGGTCGTTCACATGATCTTACTACTCAATTACCCACACATTATACACCTATCAATATATTATGTTATTATTACTGTATAATAATATCATGATTCATGATTATTATACACCGTATCGTATTAAATTCATCGTTGTATTGCGCATATAATTATTTCCATCAAGTTATAAAAAGTTAAAAATATTTTATATAAATATTTCTTTAAACAGTTCACAGAAAGAATATATTAAAAAAATATGAAAAGCTAGAATGACGTGTTCAAGAGCGACATATAATTGAACGAAAAAATGTAATTTCAGTAACATCAAACATAAACGTTAATAATATTGTTAAGAGTGTTATCTAGTTGATATGTTATTAACCGTTCTTTGTATTATTCTAAGCACGTCTGTACATTTATTTCCGTCGTTCTAGTGTACTCAAAAACCAAAAACGTCAACCAGTACCAATAAACAATGAGAAGAAAAATAGTATTAGTATTTTGAATTTTGAATTTTTAATCGGTCGCCATTGTTCAATATGTCTTGTTTGTTTTTAAATGATTTTTAATTCTGACCAATTTAACGATACGCATTCAATATATGTCAGTGGAAAACGTTGATTTTCATATTATTTACTCGTATATTGATTACATTTATTAACAAAAAATCACTGCACAGGATCTTAGGCATTTCATTTTTGTAATATTTTCATACCACCACAACGGTAAAAAAAGAAAAAATCTTTAAAATATATTAATGTGCTAATATTAAAATTAATAAACAGGTAGCTCGTGTTATTTCACTGTTGTACAACACTTGATGATGATAATAATAATAAAACACGTTTATGTATTATAATAATATGTAGGCTATACTGAAAAAGCAAATTAATTTTAACTTTATAATTATTATTATAATTATAATATTCAGGTCCATATATCGTTTACTCTATATATTTTTATCTGTTATGTAATTTAGACAAGAATGTTGTGCAATAATAAACATTATATGGTGCGTGCTATACACACCCCGCTGTATAATATTTGTACAAAAGTATATTATGTATTTGACACAAATGCGAGAACACTGTATGTAAACGGAAAATAAATTGCATAATAAATTGATGGACATTTGTCGTGACATATTTCAACAAGCTGTAGTATTATAAAGCGGTGTACTAGCTGTGGTATTACGCGGACAATGACGATGTCAAAGAAAACAACAAAGTCGATGGCGGAAAACCGACAAAAAATATGAAAATAAAATACATTTCGTCATGGTGGGACTTACCTAACCTGGACCAGTCAATGGTATATACGTATACTACCGGTCAATGGTAACGTGTTTTACCTTGTTAATACAGTTTAGGAAAAAAAATTAACAACGGATAAAAAAATATCATGAAGGGGAAAAAATTGTGTGCACAATTAATCGTGTCTGGACACCAACATAACAAGTAGGCCTAATGAAACTATGATATAGAGTAAACGTAAAAAATAAATTTAAGATAAAATACTGAAATAATGTTCTCCAAAACCATTTAAGTATATCTCATCACATGTGAAAAATGTAAATAAAATATTTCCGAATGTGGCGATCACCTTTAACGGCGGTGTAATATAATTCATAATTCAATTTGCAAAAAAAGAAAATCGTGGATTGGTATTTATTTGATTAGGCTAATGTCTAATTATTATTTTAGTTATAACTAGGCCACAAACCATGGTTATTCCTATTTACATGGTCTATCGACGTCAGAAAAAATACTATAATGAATTCTAATAATATATATATATATATATATATATATATTGTGTTTAATTTCAAGTCACTTCACAAATAAAAGGTAAAAACGAAACAGGAACAGTATTGTTTTTATTTACTTACACATTTATTGTTATATTTTATTTTCTTTCACCACTTTCCGATTCTTGTCATATTCAAATATACTCACAACAATACACAATAAATGTGTTATCACGTAACATACGTTTATACATTTATTTTTTTATTTTCAATGTTTTCGATACAAAACATATTCGTAGGTCTCACGATTTAATATTTTGGATAAAACACATCTATATTTACGTAAATCTTATGTTATGCTAAAATACAAAGAATAGGTTTCCTGGTTTTATTGCACATTACATCGATTGTCATAAAAATATAGTTACTTACATACATAAATGTAGAAATAAAATGAAAAATACTGACATTGTTTCTGAAATGTTCTTTGAAGCAGGTCAACAATATAGTGGTCAGACAATGTTTTCTTCGATGGACTAATGTTTGGTTACAATTTAATCTATATAGTATATACTATTGAAACCAACAGATTAATATATTATAATATCAGTTATTATAAAAATGACAGTTAATGTAGCACTTGAATTACCTTTTCAAAATAATTTGAATTAATTAAAAATGAACAAATAAACATTTTTGAGCTTGAATGATGGTGAGCTGAAAAGATAAATTGATATATTTTTTATACGTTCAACGATCTCGGAAGCAATTAGGAATCAACTGTACATTTCGAAGTAGAACATATTTTTAGAATAGCTTCACAGATATGAACTAGTTTAGTTTTCAGAAGAGCTTAAAATTATGAATTAAAATCGAAATTAAACATTAAAAGCATAAAAGCAATAATAATTTATAAAATGAACCAACAAAATTTTAACTTGTTGTGATGATGCTTCAAGAACAATTCATTATTATATCTAAATTATGATTTTATGAAGTATATTTTTATGTAGATAAAATAAATATGTTCCTTTTGATAATCAAAAATGAAAGAAGCATTTAAGCGCAATATATTTGTACAGCGCTTAACGAGGATATAGTGTTTACATATTTTTTCAAAAAATCACTTCTATGTTGTCTTTAACTTACTTAAAATTGAAATAAAACTGAATACGCGTCGATTTTGAATCATAATACACTCTATTATTATTATACTGGTATTGAAATATTATTCTCGTATTAATGCACTTTTGCGTGTTTATCCACGGAAGTTTATGGTGTGAAAATTAACACGATTTATACATGAAATAATTTACAATATTGTGTATAATTCGATTTCAATTAATTTTTGCAGTAACAGTTCCAGTAATCTTTGAAAGGATTTAGTAACATTATCTACTAGAGTTTCGAAAGATTATCAGCAAAGTTTGTGAAAAATAAAACTATATTTTCCTCTTTGAATTTGAAAAACAATCACGTTTTTAGATTTTTCCGCGATTCGTTATTTGTAGTGATTAACTAGAATAAAGAAACCCGATTTCTGGAAAAACTGTATCTAGTTACACGTATTATCGTAATTTGTAGTTACATATAAAAGTATACCGCAATAGTTTCTTTCACTGCGAAATATCAAAAACAAGTGTTTACACCGCAACGGTAAACTGTTAAAAGTATTAATCGCCGTTGTTTAGATTTCGCATTAAGGGAATGCTACAGCGCTCATTAATACCTGCCCTACAACACATTTGATTTTATAATAATATTATAATAATTATAATAAACCAAGACAGAGGCAATAACAATTAATTCCGACTGTGACCAGCGAGGCGTTTTAATTGCATCGTGGTCGTAATTACAGTCGCTGAATTTTTTAATCGTCTTTGGGTGGTCGGAATTATTATTCTATCATAACATTAACTATAATATACCACGCCAGCATGCGGTCATTTTTAAAATCGATTTAGATTTTTCTCATTCAACCTCCAGTACATTTGAAATCAATACAATCAACACCCATTATTATAACTATTATTATTATTATTAATACTATTATTATTGCAGTCGTTTTCGTTTTGTGCTTCTGTTATAAAATATTATAAAATATCTCTGGGGGATATTTTTTATTGTCAACGCACGTGCTATGAAAATTTACATCTATTAAAATTAAACGGTATTTTGTACTTTTAACAATAGGTTTGCATCACGTAAAGTCTATGTAATGTTACAATTTTATAGGTAACCGATATGTGCATAAAATATTATACAGGTACAGTTGCGCGGTTATTGTTAAACAATTTGTCGGTGGTGTTGAAGTAACCTTCGTCGATCAACAACACTGTGGACTTTCACTTAGTGTATAATAATATAGGGCAGGTCGGCTATAATAAAAATAATAATTATTTTTTATTCGAATTTCTTAATTTGTACTGTATAAGTACTAGTACGAAAAAAAGAAAGGAAAACTTGTAATGTATACCGTAGATGATTTGCAGTAACGAGTAGATAATTTTAAGTTGATAATAACATCTTGGTACGTTTTCATTATTTATAATATTATTATCTTAAAACATTTCTGATTTTGATACTAAAGTGTCATCATCAATACTCAAACGTGTACCTAACAATTAATCTATACGTATACATGATGATGTTGATAAAACTTTAACAAATCATTGATAAAATATTCATTAGTATACATAATATGACTATTTTTAAATGTATATAAACTAGTTAAGTATTATTTTGTGATGTGACGAACAATTTATTTTTTTGTCATTCCAATACTACCTACTCGGATTTAATAGCTTTTGCAATTTGATGTATACTTTTCATGTTAATGTGTACTTTTATTTATTCATATCATATTTTAAATACAAAGGAGTCCTTACGTAATGCTGTACGGTTTAAAGATCACACAATTAATGTCTAAATGATGAAAACAATAATGTTATTCATTGTGTTTACTCTCTAAATCAATCACGTTAATTGCCATGACTTTAAATGTTCTATAATAAATTCAATTGTAATACGTTTTGTACGGTGTACAGTTATATTTGTATTAAACACATAGGTAGGTATGGTAATTTCTGGAATTAATCTAATGTTTGGCGTGTTCAGCTTTCTACACATAAACCTGATTTAGTTTGTGAAATTTTGATTCACTATCGCAGCATATACTGATAACAAAAACAATAGTTGTTGGTAATCGGCGTAAAATTAAAATCGGCGAATCTTAGATTCGCAGAAAATTTATCATCGTTTTTTGCACATGATATATAAGATAATTTTCGAATTCAAACAATAGTGAGATTTTTTTTTAAATGGGCATATTATATGGTTTTAAAAATACGTCAAAAAATAATACTTTTACTAGAAATAATTTATAATATGATAAGAAAATGCATACTTTTTGTTCGTTGTATTTTTTTTTATTATTTTTTACAGGATAACGTTGCAGGTACTATAGTATATATTTTATTTGCATCACCTAATTACTGTAAATACACTTTAGCTTTTGTATAAAAGATAACAACTAAATTATTTGGGTGATATTATTATTGCTAATTGCCATCCATTTAATATTTTGTATCTGCAGTAAGCTAATAAGCAGTATTGTTTTTTATGCTGTATAATATTTGTAAATACGCTTCAATTTTTTATACATATAGTAATATTAGTGTATATTTGAATTTAAAATACGGCAAGATTCATTCTTTTTTACTGTGTACTTACATATACATCGAATTACCAAATTAGATTAATCAAAAACTAAATATTATCCATTTTTATTGAATACATTTAAATAAATTATGAAAATTTCATTTTGTGAAATATAATATGGTGTAAATTGAATTAAATTAAAAGTGTTTTAAATCAGGTTTTGATCAAGTAATTTAAATAATTGTTTACGAATATTTTGATTTTAATCATCAAAGAGAAACCTTTATATTACATCACTCATTACATTTATACAAATTTAAAAAAGATCATATTACACTACTGTTAGTTTATAATGATTTTTTAACTTAATATTAAATTATGTTTTTGTTATTATTCTAAATTAAAGATTTTAAATAAAATCATTGGAATTAATAATAAAGAAATAACTGTTGATCAAATACTTTTAGAAGATATAGATATAGTTTTTACATATAAACACAAATATTGTAGTTCAAATATTGATAATTACAATCATGAGATCATATGGAAATGTATAGATGAGATTTTATACAATTTTATGAACAAAATGTTGTAAATTAGTTTAATTTATAATATTTTTTTAAAAAATTAATATTTTTGTTTTAATGATGTCAATATATCAAATATATCTTAATGTCTAATACTCAGTTAAAATAACTAATAATTTTTTTTTAATACCGATGTAGAGTTGATAGGTTAACTATTTATCGTATAGTTAAATAATTTTTTTATTTAATCGTCTTCTGTTGTAATATTTATACTAAAGTGGTTGACATTTACGAAGAAGTATAACTTTATTAACACGAAAACTTAAAATAATTGGTCAATTGTATAAATTCAACTTTTATATCCGTAATTAATAAATGATAATTATGAGGTATTTACAATATGTATTGATATTCATTTTATCTTGTATATTTACTGTATTTGATTGATCGTTGTTGTTACTATTCAATTAAAAAATATTAAAAAAAAAAAAAATTAGAATTTAATGAAAATTTAAAAAAAATAATTTTTTTAAAGAACAAAGAATAGATAAAAGAAACTATATCCCAAAGTAAAATATAAAAGTAAATTTTTAAAAAAATTTCCAAAGCATTGTAAAAATACACATTACTTTTTAAAAAATTATCGATTAAATTTTAAATTAATTTTACCAATTTTAAAATTATTAATTGATAAAAACTAAAATGTATACTTGTAAATTTGATTGAATGAGTTTTAATTAGTTTAAATAATTTGATGTCTTTAATAGGTTCTAATTAATTATTTTCATTTAAGACATAGGTATTATTTATAACGAGCGAAACTTATTATTTTTACGTGTAGTATATAAACACTACTAGAATATATGATGTGATTATTTTCACCAAGTGAAATTCCTACACGACTCTCTCTACGCTCCTTCGTTATAAAAAATATGCGTACATTTACCAGTTTAGGTTTTCTTATGCATCATATTATTATTTTTTAATAGTTAGTTGTAAAGAAACTTTATTGGGTTACCTATAATTTTATAATAATTGACCAATGTACATTTTTTATTTTCTAAGTAACAATAATATATATTGTCTAATGTGCAATATTATTATTAAATATATAATTATTTTATCTTAATACTTTTGTTTGAATATTTGTTTACAGCCCAACAGCAAAGATTTTTTTTACCTTCGACCAACGGAAATTTCGCTTTACCCCAAGTGCAATTTCAAGATGATACGGAAAGTGTTGAGTTAATTACACCTCAACGTAGGTTATCTGCTGCTGATCCTTCACCGCTATCTAATCCAGCGAGTTCATCTAGTTTTTTTACATCGCAACAACAACTACCACCTGGAACATTTACAAATTCTGGGCCATTTTCACGGCCACCCAATGCTCAACAATTTATTTTAAACGGGCAAACACAATTTCAACCAATTCGAAACTCGGGTTCTTTAAGTTTTTCTGATGCTGCATCTGCAGTTCCGCAACCATCATTTTTTCAACAAGCACCGATTCAACGTCCACAACAACAGCAACAACAACAACAACCACTACAACAACAACAGTTTAATTTTTTTCCAAGTGGTTCCCAACAACAGCGATTCCGACCAATTGTACAGCAACAACAGCCACGCACAGATCAACCTGAATCTATAGAAAACTTTGATGATAATCAAAATTCACAACTCTCATTAATATCACAACAATCGAGTCAAGAACGCTTTAATAGTGATTCTTCACGTCGACCTTTATCTCAAACAAATGGATTTTCACCAGGTATTAGAAATCCGCCATCTGCGGTACCCATTAGATGGTGGAATCCTGGAACAGCTGACTCCGAATCAGGAGCCGTTAATAGCGATAACGAATCAGTAACTGGCATTAACACAAGAGATGAAGTAGACGAATTTAATCAGCAAAGACAACCTCCAAAACGTGGACGTGGGCAGCCACAGCAAGGGAAACGAAGACCTGTAGCTACATCAGTACCTTCTTCGGTTCCAAGTTCAGAAGAACAACAAGAACCAGCTGCCGTTGGGTTTACTGTAATACACGACGAAAATGATGACAGATCGTCGTGGTCTCAACCAACTATTACCACGCATAGACCACAGTCTGGACAAACATCATTTCGAAATAGAAATGCGCCTACTGTTAACCGACGGCCAACCACTTATAATCCATTATCTGCTGTAACAATTTCTCCTACCACTATAAGGCCTCCACCACCACTATCTGTAACACATAACAGACAACAACCAACTACTGTGAGAAGTAGAAAACCATCATCATTTATTACAACTACAAGTACTGTTAGTCCTTTAGAAGATGAAGAAGAAGAACTACTTGTGGAAGAAAAGCGTCAATTTTTGCCACGGAAGAATATAACAACAACATCAACAACGTTATCTCCTACGGTACCAATTACTACTCTGAGGACATCTTTAAGGCCTAGACTTAATACTCCAGTAACTTCGTCTCCTCAACAACAACGAATGAAAAAAATTGTGAATAATCCTGCTATAATTCAAAGTATAATTAATAGAAAACCTACATTGACTACTACTACTACCACAACTACAACTACATTGGCTCCCACAACTACTACAACTAATCATGAAATAGTAGAAGAGTACGAAGAGTATGAAGATGTAGAATACTCTACATCGGCTTACACTACAACAACAAAAACTGAGCTACCTTCAACTAAAAAACAAACAAAAGTTCAACCGGTTACTCAACCGACTACAATTATTCAAAAAACCCAGCCAACTAATATTAGTTCAATAGGAACAACCGAAAGTTGGTTTGTAGTTGCAAGCGTACAAACTAGTCGATCTGTTTCATCATCATCAAACTCGGCTAGTGGGCCAAATAAGAATCTTACAATAAAAGAGCCAACAACATCCACAACAATTTCTCCTACAACTAAACACAGATTTAATAATAAACCAACAATAACAACTACTAGCACAACTACAGTTGAAAGTATCATTGATAAATTAGATAGAGTTCAATCGGAACTGTCAAATGGGATATTATACGGTAGTTCTTCAAACACTAATAATAGTCGTCAAATTTTGACTGATATGCAAAATAGTGGCAACAATGATGATAAACGAAATGATGCAATCATACCATCATTTACAACACCTTCAAACATTGAAAAGTCAACTGTAACTACAATAAGCACTACAATGCCTACCACTACAACTACTACTACTACTACTACTACTACTACCACTACTACTAGTGCACCTACTACTACAAGTACAACTAGTACTGTTAGGTCAACAACAAGCAAAAATGAGAACGAGGATGAAGATAAGGAAGAAGAAGATGAAGAAGAATCTGATGACTCTGATAAAGAAACAACATTTGTTCGCAAATTTGTACC
Organism: Sipha maydis; assembly: GCA_034509805.1. Classification (NCBI taxonomy): domain Eukaryota; kingdom Metazoa; phylum Arthropoda; class Insecta; order Hemiptera; family Aphididae; genus Sipha; species Sipha maydis. The sequence continues at coordinate 189,713 of JASXSY010002731.1, forward strand.
TTCCAAACAGAGAGCTTCTACGGTACCTACTGTTTCTACAGTAAGCACTTCAAAACCTGCACCGCAAGCAGGAAAAAAGAAAAGTTTAGTAGACTCGGTTAAATTTGATGAGTTATTAACAAGTGGATTACTGCCCGCTGGATTCAACCCGAAGCCACCGCCAGCATATAAATCTAAAACTATTACGACCACAACAACAACTGAAACGTCTTTACCAGTTACTAGTATCACTCAACCAACCCATAGTAGTAGCAGTACTACACTTCACCCTACATCTAGTAGTGCTAGTACTACTACTGTAAAATCTAAGTTACCGGGTTTAAATATTAAATTTGTTGATGATTCTTCAGCATTAGCTTCGTTATTACCACCGGGATTTAAATTAGAAGATACTATCAAACCTGTAGAAATATTATCACCTTCATTACTACCACCAGGGTATAAGCCACCTGCAGAAAATGTGGATACAACTAATAAAAATAAAGAACCCGAAGAAGTGTCCACAACAGTAATGTCAAAAACCGAAGTACCATTAAGTACAACAACGGTAGCCGCTTCTAGTAGTACGACAGGGTTAGTTTTCCCCAACAGCGGTAAAGGAATAAACAGTTCCGGAACCAGGAAACCGTTACCATCAAATAAAAAAATGCAAGCTTCAGTTACAACTGCTCCTATCATCCAAAAAGGGTGGCCAGTGAGGTAATTACAAATTATACTATAAATTATTATTTTGTTTATATTATAATTAGTTTTAAATAAATTTAAATAAATTTTATTTAAAGGGCCAGCACTGAGTTTACTGGTTGGTCTACGCCATCGACCACTCCACTTTCCATAGAAAAACTATTAGAACAGTCCAAAGCATCTGATCTAGCTGCTTCAATAACATCTACTGCAGAGCCTACAACTACTACAACAACTACTACAACAACTACTACAACAACTATGAAACCACCTCCAACAACTACACCAGGCCAGTGTTCCGAAAATGATTCGGTTTGTGAACTTGTTGGTACTGTACGATTAGTTGGTTCTGGGTCAGAGAAATGGGTACCTGAATTACTTGACCACAATACTGCAGAATGGAGGTCATTAGCTAAAGATATTGAAACTCAAGTAAGTAATTATTTGTTTATTTTTATCGTATTTATATTTCGTACAATTGTATTTATCTCTTGTTTATATAGCTTGATAAAGTGTATAGCAAGTCACCTGCATTAAGTAAATGGTATAAGAAAATAACCATCGATTCATTGTATGTATAATATATTTTATTGTATATTTTATGTAAAAAAAGAGGTTACTAGGTATATATAGATATTATTATTTTAAATTCCATATTGCATAAGAGTCTGCAATGAAGTACCACATTATATGTCTTTGCCGTCCTTGTCATCATATGTAGCACATCACTATATATAGATTATATTTATGGGGTAATTGATAAAAAATAAAGACACAATTGCTATTAGTAATATAAGAATACAATTTTTTTATTTTATTTTATATATATATATATATATTATAATCTTATATATTATATTATAAATATTATAAAAATATATAAATATTAGAATGTTGCTAGGAGACGGTTGCTAAGAGGTGTTGCTAAGGAATGAAATGTAACGCTTTTCGATTCTATGTGCCAAAGAAAAGACATAAAATGTCAATAATATTTATAAAAATATTTGATTTGAATTTTTTAATTGATTATTTTAATTCCCTTTTAATTTAGGTCACCAGAATATTATTAAAATATTATGAACACTTATTGTTAATTAATTTAATTATAAAGTTTCTATAAACGGTGTATAATGTTTTGTTTTATTTGATTATATTAGTCCTGGAAGTAATGTAATTAGTAATGGAAAATCTGAGAAAAATGCTGGAGTTCTTGTTGACTTCTTCGTACAACTTAATCAATTAGGACGTACAGTCAGTACTGCAGATATTCGACGTCTATTCCATGAAACATTGCAAAAAGAAGGAAGCTTAGGATCATCTGCACAACCTCTACAATACGGAAATGGTGGTGACTACGATGGTCTATATTTAAAACTAGGAAGATTTACTGTTGATCCGACACGTACGGATTTCATTGGTAATGCATTTATTATTATATCAATACTTAATCAAATATTTTTTAATAAATTTAAATAATTTGAACGTAAAAGTTATAATAACAGAATAACTTAACTAATAAAATAACTATCAATACGCAAATACTAAAAATGTATATTTATACTACTCAAAGAATAAACATTAATAATTAGAACTATTTATTTTTAATTTTTTAATTTTGTGATTTCTCATTGTTGATTTCTCATTTCTCATTTCTACATGTATATAATATTAAATTATTTAGATATTATCTACTTGTATATTCACGTGATGTTTGATAATGTTTTGAATTAATATTATAATTTCTCATAATAGTATTGCCTAAACCTACCAGAGGAGTGACCGCGACCGCTGGGACAGATGACGCGTGGTTACCACAATGGGCTGTAGCTGTCATGGTCATTGGACTCGGATCATTACTTTTTGTATTAATTTTCGGAATAACAGTGGTTGGTATTTAATTATTATTAAAACATTTATTTTAGAAAAAATGTTATTTTAGTACTATTTACTATTTTATTAAATAATACAGCTCGTCAGTCGTAATAAGAGCAATAAAAAAGTACCTCCACCGACGATACAACCATCTATGATTTCTGAAGATCACCAGCAACCCATATACGGTACAGGCAAAAATGGACCTACAAGTGGGAGTCGTCATATGCTCCATCACCCGCCATCGCATTCGAATTCCAACTATAACGTCAGTTCATATGGCTACGATAACTATGCAGTTGATGATGACATGATGATGTTGGACGAAGACGACCTGGAAGATGTTGACCGTTTGTACGATATGGATGCGGTGTGGACCGACCACGATCACGAAAAACTCAAAATTCCACAGAACGGGGTTGGGAAAAAGGTTTGTGTTTACGATGAATATGTATTTAATTTGATTTTGTACCTAAAAAATGTACGTCTAATAGATGTCTGAAAAAAAAATTTAATTTATTTATTCAATTATAGTATCGAGATGCACAACACGCAAGCCATTATGATAGCTGGCGATCGACAGCATTATCACCTCAAACGTTATCACCGGTTCAAAGTGGATATTATACCGGCGGGGGTGGTGGTTATGGTTACGGTACAGAGCCGAATTACGGAGGCGAAAGGCGACATTACCATCGAGAAGCTACAAATCCACGGTCACATCATCATTATCCAAGCTCTCATCATAACCCCGGCACGTCTTACACGACTGGTCCGAGGAAGCCACCTCAACAGTATCACCCTGACTACGATACAGATTTTTGATACATTAACCGTCACGCGTAAGACGTAACTTTCAGTTGCCATTTAAATTGATAATTAGGATTTTCAGTAATAAATTAAAAGTATTGCTGTGTACATAAATAATACTCGCTCATTTATTATTTTTATATTCTTTTATTATTATTCCATACATATTAAATTTATACTGTTTCTTCAAAGTGGATTCAATTTTATAATATTGTACAACGTATAACTCTAGTCAAACAACTGCTATAAGCAAACTCAATTGTATGACACACTGTTCTAATGAAATATGTGATTTTTATGTCTACTTTTTTTTTACATATACCTCTTTAGATATTTTTTTCATTATAAATTAAATTAAACAATTTATTTAATGTTTATATTTATTAAAAAAAAAAAAAACCTTATGAATTTATACTTTATTTTATTTAAGAAATTTATTTGATAAAATATATTATTATTTTTATTTAATGTTTTATAACTATTCTTTTTATGAACATTAAATATTGGTCATTTTAAGTCTCTGCTACATTTTATTATTATTATTATTATTATTATTATTATTATTATTATTATCATTATTCTTATTATATTATCATTCCATGTGTTAACTAATTATTGTTATATTATGATACATTATATATACATGCATAGTGAAACATTCTGTATATAATTTGATATTATAAAAATATCCCGCAAATATTTACTTATATATTAATTTAAAACGATGCAAGTGTAATAGTACACATATTAGTAATGTCATGGACTCTTGATATTTCAGTTGAAGAGAAGAAAAATAAATATTGTATAATTTTTATTATTACTCTAACAATTTAAGTATTAGTAATTCATATTGGTATATTGTTTTGATGATCTTGTAAAGAAAACGAATATTATGAGTGATTACTAATTACATCTACGTTTATCATTTTTGGCCTTTGACGTACTTATTACTTAAATATGAGTTATGCATTAGATTATTAGGGCATTACAAATCATTAAATAATCGTTGGGATATTGAAAATAAATAGATTTTATGTAATATGAAAAAACTAAATGCAATATTGAAATCGTTTAAAAAATTTGATACATAGTAATTTCCGTCACATCGTGATTTATTGAAATCATCAACCGTTCAATAAAATCGTAATATCCTGATTAACGGGTATAAAAAAAAGATTAAGTACATGTATATTTTATTTTTTTATTTTATTTTTTTACACAAAAGAAAAGGAAAGAAAAAATATTTATTGTTATTATTAAATTTATAAACAAAAAAAAAAATCAGTTTTTCGAGATATTTTATTATTGGAATATAATTTTTTTAATTTGTTATAGTATTCAGAAAAAATAAATGTATACTATACTATATCATTATTTAGTTGAAGTAAATTTATGGAAAAACCGTGATGTATCATTAAAAATATATTATTATTTGATATGCGAAAAAAGAAAAAAATTAATTTTAGGTAAAAGTTCAATTTTAGAAATTTGTAAAGTAGGTGTATGTAATGATAATTTTCCTAGTACTCGTATTTTTTAAAATTATATACCACTTTTTCCCATTGGTGAAAAGTAAGAACGTTTTTGATAAAGGGATATAATAAGACGAAGATGTATAACTGATTGACACTGTTAATGAAAATATTCATATTTTAATTAAAATTGGTTAATTTCTTTATATTTTGTATTTATAATGTTTTTAGGTTATTATTGTATAATATATAATGTTTCTGATATGAAAAAATTTTATAAACTGAACTGCATAAAAATAGTAAAGTTACAATCCTTTTTCTTGGCAAAATTATAAAACCATTATGGCTTCACTAAAATTGATTTTCAAATGTACGAATTGTTTTTAATCGACTGTTGAATAATATTAAACTACCCTAATTAACCTCTGCAACCTATAATGATCAAACCACAACTATCAAATTTTTATTATTTTTAAGTTCTCAGGAATGTCTGAATAAGTTTATTGATAACTTATACTTAATTTGATTATATCATCTTTATTTTTACGTATTATTAGGCTAAAATACGTAAGATAATTAAAAATTTTCTAAAACGTTCATAGTATTTTATAAGGTTTTAGTTATTAATGACTATTTGTACTATAATTCTATTGAAATTAATAAAAATATAAAATAAAAATAGAACCAATGTTCTACAAATTTTATATCTTATATAGTTACTACATGAAAAATTACTCATAATAGTTTTTTAATTAACTGTTACCATCTGAATTACTGTATTTATTTTGCACATTGTCAATGAATAATAAAACTTATCAATTTTTTTTTTTAATTTAAAAATTACACAAAAATATGATTTTACAAATCTATAAAAATACTCCTGAAAATCTGGCATGTTTTCACGTTTTTTGGCAATAACTCAAAAAGTATTTCATGTTTATACAAAGTTTGTATGGTTCCGTCGTTTTAAAAATATTATAGTACAAAAGGTATAAAAAAAGTCTAAAATTTAAGGGTTAGAAGCAGTTTTTAATTTATTTAATTGTCTGTTTCTATAAAATATAGTATCATGAAACAATCAAACCGATTTTTTTTCATCGTACAAAAATTACCATTATTAAATTATAACCAGAAATATAAAACGTATCCGTTAGATGATGACATAATACATTATAAAAATTGAGAATTTAGTATGAATAAAACTAGAACTTCTATGTAAAATAAAATAGAATATATATTTTAATATTTTAACATGCTAAAATATGCTACATAATAATGCTAAATTATACAAAGTAAGTTAGTCACAAATATAAAAAAAATACATTTTTTCGTCAGTTCTTAAAACTAATTTGAAAATTCTGTGATACAATATATTGCTTAAAGTATCTAAAATCGTCCTCGTTATAAAATAGAATACATGTTTAACATATAAAATACTTAAATCTACACATAATACAAAAAAACAGAATGTTTTACATATCGTGTAATGTTATTAAAGAATAAGTGTTTCCTGAGGATTTACGTTTTGAAATATTTTTTTTTTGTAACTGATAATAAAATAATATACATTTTTATTGTGACTTAGAAAAAAAACTTAACAATGAAACGTATGAAAAAATAATAAAATTTGGTAAAAATTTCTAGTGTCATTGGAAATATAGCAATAATAGGGAAACTCTTGCGTAATTTATGTTTTATTAAATCTGACATGAACTATTATGTAATTATTTTACTCAAAATAAGCGAATCGACTTGTTTTTAATGGGGTTTATTAATTAACTAAAAATATTTTTACTTAAAAATGATGATAATAATAATATAAAACATAAATACAATAAAAGTAATTAATTGCAAATGTATAATGTAAATTTTTATTTATTGATTTATAAAAATTCTTACATCTGTTTTCAATTATATTGTATTTAGCTTTTATGAAAAAAAAAAAATTAAATTTATAATCATTATAGTCTATAAGCTATATTGGCAGTCAAAAATGGTACCCACGTTTATATGTGAAAAATATGGTAAAATATTTTAGAATACCAAGTCAAATATTTCCTGATAATATTTATTTCTACATAGAAAATCAATAATATCAAAAATATATCCACTAATATACACATAACTATAACATAACATATGTACAGACATAGTTAATATATAATTATGATAAATTAATGAAATTTATTGCTAAAAAAAAAATTAGGGAGCTGTATTTTTATCTCAAAAAATTAATAAATATATCATAATAACTTAGAAACATGTTTCTAAGAAAAAATATCCAATTAAATTCAATATATTTATTTTATTTTCCTTGATATTATAAAAGAAAATATTAACTAATAGAAATATAATGGTTTCTTTTATATTGTTCAGTGTCATTTAATTTTCTCGAATAAAAACTGTTAACAACCACGATAACTTTTTGGGTAATAAAACGAGTGAAATTAAATATTTTTAATCTTAAATACTTTTTTGATCAGTAATATTGTTGTTGCGAATCATGTAGTATTAAAAGTCGAAAAACGAAATTTGAAACCAACCATTGCATTCAAATAACCCGGGGTAATGAAAAATATATTTTCCATACGTAAGGCAGTCACGGTATTTAATGCGAAAATCAAAACTTAATCAGAATCTCAGCTCTCGCGGCGGTATATACGGAGAAGTACAAAGAAAAAGATTTCAAAGTAAACAATATTTCAAATATTTTGAGCTGTAACGCCTATCAGTAACCATATGGCGATGGCGACAGTTAAGAAGAGGGCGATTCGTGTCTTAAGTGGATCCCAAGGCGACGGCCTTACCGCCGGACATTTAGGCAAACAAGCGTTCGGTGTAGCATTGGTGCCTTGAGCGTTTAGAAACTTATTGTCCGATGAGTTGTATTTATTGTCGTTATTATTGCCACAACATTTGGCTATTGGAAGTCTGCAATCCACCACTCGTTCCATTTCCATCGATGGCTTCCGAGTATCGTCACCGTCGTTCGCACAACACGCGTCATTGTCGTATCCAATGTTTTTGTCCATAATTTTGTTCGTCGAATACTTATTGCGTTCCTCTCACTTCGAATGTTCAGCACCTGGAAATAAACATTAAGATTAAATATTTTATATTCATTTGCATTTATCGTATTTATTATATTTATTTATTTATTTATTATACGTATTATTTATTTTGTTTATATTTGGGTATCGACCTCGAGAGCATTTAAACGCCTTTGTTCGAGCAAATATTTGTTTTGAAATGTTACCAAACACCAGGAGAGTAGTGAACCTTTTTCGGGTTCAACGCTCATACTCTGTTGTCATAATTTTTCCTGACGAATACCCGCACAACGAAACGCACGCTTGACCGGTTATTGAAAATAATATTAATACGGTTTAAACTGTTATATGGCCAGGACGTATAGATATTTTCATTCTAACAATATTTGATGCGTGATTAAAATTTAAAAAAAACATTTGAGAGACTTAAGCCTTGTATCAGTTGCGCCCGCGCGATATTAAAATGCTTAGATAATACGCATGGACGGACGGGCTTAAAATTAATTATTTTTCTTGTTCCGCGCTCGTGATATTTTCCGTAAATTTTTTAGATCCAAAGTTCAACTGTTATTCAGCGAACCGATCGTACCGCCAAATCGTGATCAAACGAGTGGACAAACGGATCCAAACGGATGACTGCATCGACATTTCTCAAACGGCGTACCTACGATAGTACGGCTTTTATTCTTTGTACACGTACCTACTACGGACCTTGCTCATCGCGCGCCGGCCGTCACTGCTCGGTGGACAAATTCAACGTACAATCCACGCAACATTTTTTGCGGCATGATGTTGCACGCCGTCGAGCGCAGTGGCGGATTTAAGGGGAGCTGGAAGGGCCTCGGCCCCCCCATTGGCATAAGTAAGGTTTTATTATTTTTTATTATTAATTTTTATAATTTTATCTTTTATATTGTTTCGCTCAAACACATAATATTATAATTTAAGAAATATTATCATTATATATTTATATTATTAAGAAATTCTCCCGAACATATTACCAGGGCTCGGGACTTATAGCACTTAAAATCATTAAAACAATCGCTTTAAAAAGCACTTAAAAACATCATTAAAAACACTCAAATAAGCATTTCAAAAATTTAAATTTAAACAAAAATATTTAATTAAAAAAAAAAAAAATCTAAAATAGGAAAAATAAGCAACAATTTCTAAATTTTCTTTTTACATGAACACAATTAAGTACTAGAAATATTTCGAAACTATCTTGAATATAAAATTAAAGATTTTAAAAAAAAAATATTAATACAAAAAAATGTAGTTCATATAATAATTTTTTAATAAAAAAATCAAAAATAAATAAATCTTTATATTATAAAAAAAGTTTAACTTTGACTTTCGAGACATTTTGCCTTATTGTTTATGGATTTTCCAAAGGATTTTGTGAAAAATAAAATGTAAACGATATTTATAAATAGTTAAAAAATCTGGGAAAGGTCAATGGCCTACGTCATCGCTTATAATTAAGCAGAAATATGCAAAGAAAAGTAAAAATAATCAGAAAAACAGGAAATAAGCATTTTTTTTAAAAATCGTCGAAAAAAGCAAAAAAAAAAAACATTTTCAAATTTCATAATTGAATGTGTTTTAACGTGACATATATATCCATAACTCTCTGCTATTGTTTAGGTCAAATAATAAAAATAAGCAAGTGCTATAAGTCCCGAGTCCTGCATATTACTATTACTTTTATTATGCGGGTATAAAAGCATTTCGTCTTATTGTGAAATTACAATTATCATAATCGTTATACATTTTTTACAATATTATTATAATTTAAATATAATCTTTAACAAAAAAAAAAATACACATTTAAAATTATTGTCTATTTGTATGTATTTGTTAATTGCTGAAAAAATTTAAGATTTGCGTTTTGGACTATAGCCCCCCCCCCAAAAAAAATTAAATCCTGGATCCGCCACTGGTCGAGCGGTCGATGTACGCCAAACGTGGTCACCGTGACCTATTCGCGAACGATTCATCCGTGGACGAACCGCATGCGATTCGCGTCGAAACGACGTCCGCGGTGCGCTTATCGTTCTTCGCGACCGCGCGCAACGGGTCGTTTGGCCGACGTTCCGGCTGGATCGCGGTTAACGGGTGGAAGTATCAAGACCAGAGAGCTTCGGATCTGACGGTGCTGTCGGTTTAAACGTTGTCACTGTGGCGAGACGAGCCGCACCATCGTGCTTTGTGACTGTATCGTTCGTTGACGCGTAAAGTCAATGCACGAGCAACCGGATGGTGTGCTGTCGTACGGGATGTTCGTGACGCGTAACGTCCAATGTTGTGATAACAGCGACCGCAATAAGTTGTTTGCGTAAATAAATCGTTATAAATAGTTAGACACGGTATCGCAACACCGTTTTACTCGTCGCTTTGCACGCGTTCGTTTACTCATGCATAATTGATACACGCCGTGCAGCAACATCTACTACCCGACACATTCATTCGACGTGACAATGATCGCTGTGTTTGTAATGCATGTAATTTAATTAATCCTAGTAGGCACTTATGACGGGGACACGAACAGCGTTTGAAATTGAAAAGCGGGGGCTGAACTCCGGGTTGGACTAGCCCACCGGGATGCCGGGAAACGTCCGAATCCTAATACATAACGATTAGTAAACATGAAAAAATAAAATGAAACACACTGCATTTATATTTTAATAAATCGGAGTATTTGCTACGCTCATGTGAAATAAAATTAAAACCTATGTTTAATGATAAATACTCTTAAATAATAACAAAATCATTATTGAATATATGAATAATTTAATTACACTATTCAAATTTTCAATAAAATAAATAAAATTAAAATTAATCAACTCATTTCAAGGACAGTAAATTTTATTAAATATTTTATTGTAACCAAGCTAAAAACGGTTTTCTCTATGTAAAAATTATTTTCATTTTATATGCAATGCACTTTTTGTACCTGACGATAATTTTTTAAATCGATAAGTTACCGGTTGTATTTCATAGCACTTCATTAAATAATAATACAATATTTTGATTTTATTTTATTTTTATTTATTTTATTGAAAATTTAATCAATTTTAATAAATTATTTGTATACTTAATAATAATATATTATTTGCTATTTTGGAACAATTAACATGCCTACGAAAACATTATTGACGAAGTAATAAATGATAATTCAATACTAAAAAAAATTTAATAATTTAATTTAGTAAATCGTATAGCTCATTAAACATATTTAGTTTTTTGAGTTATATTACGTTATTTATGTATGAAAATTTTAAGACTTCAAAGAAAGTGCTATTGTATAATGACTATAATTTCATAATTTGTCTTATTTTTTATTTTGTTTGTATACAATGTCCAATAGAATCTTGGTTGACCGAAAATATAATATATACGTATGTGTTGTTAATAAATACATTTTGAAGTTTTCCTATAAATATCATATTAATAATTTAAAAAATAAATAAATTAAATAGGCCAGTATAATAGAATGAGACCGATCACTAGTGGTTTTCCAGTCAAAATATTGGATGTAGTCTAACCCTGGCTGAATTTCGGAATCGTCATTTCTGGTAGTACATATTCAATTATAAAATCATAATAAAATAATATAAATGTACTCGTACAATGGTATTTTGTTCATACCATTTTAATAAGTTATACATTTATTTTGATTATTAAAATTATTATTTTGATAGTATTTTTTCCAATAGAGAGATTAATAGAATAAGATAGAGAGGGGGAGAGAGAAAGAGAGAAAGAGAGAGAGAGAGAGAGAGAGAGAGAGAGAGAGAGAGAGAGAGAGAGAGAGAGAAAGTTAAACGCCCAAAGTCGTCTGTGTAGTACATTTAATTACGTTTATTTATGATGCGTGCACACGTCGTCGGTACTATTCATTTTGTGTAGGTCTCACACTTTTCCTACATTTTTATACATACCACGTAGACTTTAAAGTTCTAATAATCGGTATGGAAACTTACCTAATTATGTGATGTGTTAATGTTCTTCCGTCGGGGCGACGTGCCAGTATTTAAGACGCAAATACTACTTCGAACGCCGGAACGTGTATGCGGCGCGCGTCGTTATCCGATTAACTAAACGTTTGACCGTGCAGTTCTCAGCTCTCGGCCGTTGTAATAAAAAAAAGTATCGTACGAGCTTCTGGAAACGACGCGACCACGGATGTCGATATTTCAACGCTATCGGCCAGCCGTTGTCACCGCAAGGACCGCGGATTTAATCGCAACAGCGGCGTGCTGTACGTGCTCGTCGCGATAACAGCAATAACGTTAGTTGAAATAATGTGCGATTCCCCCGGTGGACAGAATACGCTCGTTCGCACGGACAGCACCGACGAAAACGAGTCGAAAAACGAGTGGGAGTGGCGAGGGGAAGGGAAAAATTCCTAATCGGTGTGTTACGCGCGCAGTGGGCCCGGCCGCAGCGCGGAAAACACGACGTCAAACTGACTGTTACACACGGTGCACGCGCCGCGGTGCGACGGTCGTTTGTGTTACGCGGCCGGGAAGTGACGGTCACACTTAACCGTTGCACACATAGTAATTACCGCTACGTACACGACGGCACGCGGGGATTTACGCAATCGGCTATTACAAGCGCACGTGTAAAGGTGCGCGGGCGTGCGTGCGCGACCGTAAACGTATCGCGATCGACTGCTTCCTATTGAACGCGTCCGCATACGCCTCGACAGATGCTGCGCCGCACGAGCCACAGACGGCCGATCCGCTGGCGCGCCGGGTCCGTTCGTTCGTGCACACCGACCGGTGCCCGGCCAGAACTGAATTGTATCGTGACGTTGGGCACCGACCGCACAGCTGAACCGAACCCGGTGCCAGTGGTGTTGCACTCCGACGGTGTGTTCACGCGTGCACGCGTGGCACTCTCTCGCCGACGGATGCGACCGGAATGTCGGGTCGGGTGCCCTCGCGGCCGGCGAAAGTGACGTTTTTCCACCGGTTTCTACGCCGTACGCGCGACAGCATCTGCACAACAGAATGCGGTCGTTTACTACGCGGTTACGTTTGTACCGATATGAGGCGACTGCGCGCGAGATACGTCCCCTCGACTGCTGCGCCGGTTGCGCAATTTTTATTTTTTATTTTTCTCCACGCCACGCCGGTAGAAGGCCGTCGGAACATTCGGTTTGTGTAATCTCGCGGCGTGACATTATTATTCCGACCGGAATATTTACTACGGCGACCGCTTGCGAACCAAACGGTTCGGTAAGATTCGCTCCGCGCGCGGGCACTGCGGGCACCGCGGTCTGCGGTGACGGTGACGAAAGCATGACCGCATCGAGACGTACGTCGACGGTTTTGCCACTACCACCGTCACTGATGTTGGCAATTAAAACGTCTTATTCATACTCGAAAAGTATTTACAACATGACCGTGTATTAAGTACGTACAAAATGTACACAACTTTTAAAGACTTAACTTTTTTGAAGAACTTAAGTTAAACTTTCAACTCTTAGGTTTTCAACACGTCGAGGAAATAAAAGTAAAAGTTAAAATTTTAAAATCAGAATTTGCGCGTGACTGACGCCCGCGTCTTCCGTCCTCGCACTTGTTGATAGGAAAACGGTTTATTGTTATAAACATACAATCATTTTTTCATTAATATTTTTAACTAGGGCTCTCGGCCTGGTACGTTTATTGTTTTATACGTGTACGCGTAGTCCGTTGCTTAAATAATTAAATGTTTTAATACCCGTCCACTTAATCACTCGTGTTTTATAAGTTCGTTTACTCGTGTATCAATACAAACGTGTATAAAAAATGCATCTATCCGTGTATATTATAGCTATCCCAAGAAGACATATGGGGTAAGTTAGAGCATCAAGAGTGTCCAAAATATTACGAATTAAAGGGCGTCATAAAAATTAATGAAGAAAAGAAAAATTCGGTTTTTAGATAGAGATTCTTTCTATACTGAAATAACTAAGATGAGTACCTATCAAATTATACCTATATTAATTACTTATAAATATGAAGTTATGCGTTATATGCCTACAACGATGTATAAATATTATCGAAGGATAGAATATAATTTATAAATTATTAATAATTATTTATGATTACAAATTATGACTCTAGAGGTACTTTATAAGTAGTTGGTATCAAGTACCATAACTACCATAGTTCATAGTCTTAATTTTATATTACAACAAATATTATTTGTGAATCATAGAGATGTGAGTTTTATTAAGTTATATTATAAAATGATACAAAGCTGTATTATACAGAGTTATAAACACATGTCTTAAAATTATTTTATACAAATTTTATAATAAATGAACATAGCATTAAATAATTGTATAGAACTTGAAATGAATGAACCATAGATATTGTAAATATCTGTTGTATTGGTTTATTTGATATTTGCAATCTATACAATATACCTAATACGCTTATTGTACGTTATAATAACGCATATTTTTTTTTTAGTTTAGAATTTGATAACATAAAATGATGCGAGGAAGAAAATCTTTATTGGCGGTACTTTAAGCTATAGATTTCATAAAAAATCTAAATGTTTTGATGATAAATTGAGTAAACAACATATTTTTAATAGTTGTGTTAAAATTTGTGTTGCTTTAAAAATCTATATGTGCTACAATCTATTGTACAATGAAAAGTTATGGGAAACGTTCTTAACAAGAAACGACTATCATATTTACAGTTGTTAGAAAACGTTAAAGATTAAGCACAATTGAATCAAACTAAAATGATTGATAATATTATTTCTTCTTTGAATTTAATTTATGCTTAGTTTATACAATAATAATTTTAAGCCATTAACATTTTTACTCAAATGTAAATTTCAGATAGTAAAGTAGGTAAAGATAATAAGTGTCTACCTTATTTTATATTACTTTTTAAGAATAATAATGTATAAATAAATAAATAAATGTTTAGACTAGAGTATTATTATATTTGTAAAATACAACCGGTTTTGAAACAAAAATTCATCGTCAAGTATATATAGTCAATTAAATCACGATTCTAGAAATAATTAGATTCTTAGAATAATAATTTAAAAACCAAATTTAAAGAAAGGGTAGTTACTGAAGTATTACCTTATTTTGATGATTTTTGTGTTCACCACGTTATTAACATAACATTGAATAACGAACCCAGTCGAATTAAAATTTCCGGTGTTACCTGCGTTTAGAAATTTTTGATTTTAATATTGAAATTATCACTCATAGTCTATGGACTTTAGAAGAAAATAATATTCAGGGGGGGAGAAAGCTTGTTTTAATTTGTATGATTACAATGTATTATTTCAAAATATTTGATGGGAGCAAAGTGAAAATTAAGAAAGTTCTTAAGAAACTTTTCCTTTAAATAGCATGAAAATAGGCTTCTGAAAAAAAATTCCAATCAAATTGGGTCTACAAAACGTCGCGTCGATATTGGACATGTAAAACGGGTATGTTGTCTTATGCTTGAGTAAATAAAAAGGAGACTTGATCTCTTGAGACGAGTAACGATAATCAGAAAGTAATATCTATAAGATCTAGAACATCAATAAACTCATTTAAAAGTGCATGAATAAAATTCTATCAGCTTCGGAAAAGCGATAGGCTAATAATGTGTTTCTGTATAGGCATTGCTAGAACATATGTGCTCTAGTTGTATTATTCGTATACATTTGAAAGCAATAAATATACATTCACATTTGAAAAACGATTCTGTGTAAGGGTCATCCACACGTATAATATATATGAAATAATATTTTGTCTAAAATTTATCATAAATCAAGTAATTCAAGCATTAGAAGAATTTTATTTTAATTTATAACAATATACAAGTATTTAATGTACAATTGTATTTATTGTACATGTTGAAATAATTTTATCAAGAAAAATATAAACAAACACTACACTTATTAATAAAATGTAGATTTTAAGCCCATGAAAAATTGTAATTCCAAAATACTTTCCTTCTTCTATCTGATGTAGTTTTGCTACTATAAACTGTGTTTACAGAAAAAAAAACATCAAAAATAGAAATATTTTCTTATTTTGTTTAATCTTTCAAATAATATTGTTAATACAAAAACCGGTTTGGTAACATAAAATGCTAACGAAATTCTTCAGATATAATACTGTCAGCCTACAAGTAATAAATAGCTTTAATATAGATATAAATGCTTGTTCTATAGAATAATGAATATTCTATATAAGGTTATAAGTAAAATTACATTAGTAATATAATATAATTAATATAAACAATATATAGTATAATATAATTAGTAATGTATAAGTACAGATTTGAAATAAGTCATTGGTTTAGAAAGAGTTTAGCTTCTTATACATTATATTATTCAAGATTAAAATATGCATAAACGTGTTAGGTATTTGATATATTTTGGAGATATTTCTAATAAGACGAAAATTGAAAATAAATATTTTTGTGGAAATACAATAATATACTTTTTCTTAATTTAAATTTTGTGTTCTACTTGAACATATTGGTTTTTAAAGTACACTCTTAATTATTCAATAACAAATAAATATTTAATTTAAATACTATAAATATTTTAGATTCTGAGTGAAACTATTGATTTTACCTTGATCTGTGTGTAGGGTCGTAGTCATAGATTATTAATGGAGGGGATTTCAACTTTAAATTATTAGTAATAGGCTGACGTGAAAAAAACGAAAAACGTATAAAATACGTATGTTGCGAGTAAACTAAAAAAAAAAAAAACGTAAAAATGAGGGCCATAACATAAAACCGACTATAGTATTAATGTCTACAGATAATAAGGAAAAATTTATTATCAATATCATAGCAATACAAAAAATCCAACTAAACAATAAATTCGTAAAAATGGACAGATGAAACAATGGTAGCGTAAACAATACGTTATGTTGACGTCGGCCACTGTGGCAAGATTGCGAGTGTCAACTATGTGTTGACATCGGTAGTGAATGTTTAAATATAAATGAAAAACCTATCTAAAAATTAATAACTGCTTTGGCTGGAAAATAATATTCAGATTACATGCAGATAGGTTTGAGAAAACTGCAGTCGGTGCAACAACTCAAGAAAAATCAGTAATTACGTAATTTCAAATGGTAATAAATTGTTATACTATTAATAAACTATTATTAGTAGTATTGCTGTTACGGCCGTTTGCTTAGCGGGTCAAGATAAGATACGGGCACGCAATTTTGTAGTTAATATTTTATAGGGATGTGTAGTTTATGAGTGAGTCGACTCGAAGAGTTAACTTTTTTTAAAGAATTGAATGAATTGAACCAGTGTATCGTTAATCAGTAACTCGGAAATTCTATACAACATTACTAAGTACTAACACTGTAAATTAATTAAGGTGGAGTGTGTAAAATAGCTCATCATCTGAAAAACATGTTATAATGTTATAACTAAATTAATTTGATTGGTTCATTAAGATTTAGGATCAAATCATAACTTGATTAAGACCTTGACTAATCAATTCAGAATTTAGAATTGATTTGATGAATTGATTTATTAATGTGAATCGAATTGAGTGAATTGATTAATCAAAGTGAGTCAAAATTCCCATCTCTAATCTATATAAATAAAACAACGTCTGGTTAGTTACACCATTTATAACTCAAGATTGGCTGGACCGATTTTGATCATTTTTGATTTGTTGGATTCGCTTCCGTTTCGAATAATATAACAATTATTAAAATCCATCATAAAAATTTACATAATAAAATTAAACAAAATATTGATTTAGAAAGCTATTATTTGAACGGTTTAATAATCGTATTGAAGTTCCGTAATCATATTATTTTTTCCGTTCATCGAGCAGTGTATTCTTCGAAAATAAAAACGCGATGGTGACGGCGGATAGCGACTAGAATCCTTGTAGGAAATGAGTAAAAATAACTGTTGTAAATTATCATGACCAATAATAATCTAAGTTGGCTTTATCTGAAAATAAATATCGTGTGTGTGTATGTATGTATATATATATATATATATGAGAGCCCTTATAATAATAATATTATCAGGACTGAAATATTTTATTATTTGCGATTTGGAATTAATTTATCTAGATATGACTTTTTTTATCTAGATTAAACATTAGATAACTTGAACTAAGTTTATCTAGATAAGATAATAGATAAGTAGTTTTTATCTAGATTACTCATCTAGATAAATTTATCTGGATAATTCCCAACACTGATTATACACCTATCTAGATAATCATTATTTTTCGTAACAAACGCGTACTTGTGAAATTGTATTACAAAAATATTCATCTTCACTCTTCATTATAATTTAGCATTATATTTTAGATTCTGAACGGAGTATTGGAATCTATTGGTTTTACAATGATGTGTGTTTTTTTTTAATTTTTTTTTTTTTTAATTTTAATTTTTAATTTTTGTGTCTGACGACACCTTTTTTGGCAGTAAAAATGCTTCGATTTGCAATATTTTCAATATTTTTTAAATGCGACGGGAAAAACCCTAAAAAAATAAGGGAAAAACGGGAGTTTTTACGCAAAACCAGTTTTCGACAAAATCAAATTTTTTATTTAGCTATAACTCAAAAACTAATTGATGTAAATACTTGAAATTTTCACCAAATGTTTAGATTCGCGTTATCTATACACCGTTAAATTTTCAAATTTTGACTTTTATTGAGCTATTTATAGACAATTGAAATTTTAAATTTTTTAAATTTTTTTTTTTAATATAACGATAAAATTTTTTTGGCGGGCCAGAAAATCTTGAAAATTTAATACAAGGTTTCTTATAAGTTGTTCCTTAACTGATAAAAGATAATCTAAAATCGTAAGTCACAATTTTTTTTTATAAGTGCTCAAAGTTCCAATTTATACGAAATATGTAAAAATTGCGAAAATTTGCAAGTTATTTTGTAGATAAAAATTCATAACATTTTTTCTGTTCATACTTAAGGTTCAAAATTTTAACACTAGGTTATCTATAAGCTACTCTTCAAAAATCTTTAAAAAAATTTATACCGTACTTAGAGGAAAAAATTTTATGACTGTTTGAAATTTAAATATTTACGAAATTGCATAAACTAGCGATTTATTCTCAAACGATTTTAAATATTTGTTATAATTCAAAAAATATAAGTCACAGATTTTTTAAATTTCCACCAGCTGTTAAGATTGGTATTTCCTTTATGACATATTTTTTTCAAAATATAATATTGATTTTTAAGCCACTTATAGGCATTTAAAATATTCGATTTTTTTACATTTTATTTTTATAATCGGTGATAAAAAAAATTTGGCTCCTACAAAATACTTGAAAATTTAATAGAAGATTCCACAGAAGTAGTTCTTAATGTCATTAAAAAATTATTAAAATCCATTGGCACAATTTTTTTTTATAATAGTTTGAACAGCGAATATTGACATAAAATTACATGTTAAATATAATATAATGTATAATATTCTAGACTGACAAATGATATCGGTTTTTTTAAAATGCTCTAACTCAAAAACGAAAAACCGCAACAACTTGAAATATTCACCAAATCTTTAAATTGACGTTCTCTATACATGGTTAAGATTTCAAAATATTTTGACATATTTTGACTTATTTATAGACAATTTAAATTTTCGATTTTTCTACATTTTTTGTTTCAAAATAAAATATACTTATTACAATATTTATAAATTACATTGTATAATATTCTAGACAAACATATCATCTCCGTTCAGAATCGTTTTTCGTATACAATGATACCTATCATTGAATTCAAATTTAACAAATCCATTATAATGACCTATCCTATGAAGAGTCGCACTTCACCCCCAAGTGTACAGCAGAGCGAACCCATCCGGTTCTTTTTTTTTTTTTTATTACGTTCAACTAAAAATTAATTTTTATTATTAGTAGTAGGTACCTACATAAAACCTAACATCTACATACATTTTTTTTCTGACTATGATCATTAATTATTAAGTGATTGGGATTTCGAATATGGGTTCGAACTTCCTAAACCTTCCCCTAACCTACACCTTTATTTGTGTGTCTGTATATACGAATAAGATTGATCCAACCATCACAATCATCTGGACTTTTAATAAGAAATATTGTCTATAGTTCATATTTTGATTGGGAATCATTTATACGAATTTCTCATCAGTTTTCCAAATAATTACGAACTGACGAAGGTAATAAAATCCACAAAATTAACGGCACACCGGTTTTTGACAGAATCGAATTTTTGTTTTCATTGTAACACAAATATCACAAAAATAATCATAAATACTTGAAATTTTTAACAAATGTTAATTTTAACGTTTATTATGTATGCATCTGGATGGTATAATTTTCAATTTTTATTTCTTTTATAGATATTTATAGATAATATGAAAAAAATGAAGTTACTAGAAATTCGTAAAAATGTTTTATAAACATTTCAAAAATTGTACTTCAACGAATACTCATCAATCGATATATTTATTTTTAATCTACAAATATGAAACGTAGCAATTCAAACAATTTATTGGTTATTTATATTATTATTTAAAAGAAATTCATCATAGTTTTAAAGTATTTTATTGAAATATGTGTTGTTTATAATTATACTTGAGATTTACGATTTTTCCAAATTTTAGCAGTTTTTTTTTTTCGAAACATAGAGTTTAATGCAATTTACTAAGAAATCTAGTTATACTCGTATTTCTATATCAACCATCTTAAAATATATTAATTAATTCACCCGAAACTTCTCTTAAACTCAGAATAATTTTTTCGAGAGGAATGTTACATTGGTTTCAAATTTATTAAACCGATTCAGCAGTATAATTCATTCATCTCTGTATCTCATTAGACCTAAGAGTTTTTTTCCTTATTTTATAATTTCATGAATTTCGCATTAAGGTATCAACTTACATGCAATTAACATAAAAATATTATAATTACACTTTTCTTCAGAAAAATAAATCATTTCAATTCCATATAAGTACTTTAGTATTTAATGAAATTTATTTAAATAATTTCGAGCAATATTGAGTGATCATATAGAATAAAACAGAATGCAAAATATAAAACTAATTGTTTTTATAATAGTTATCAAAACTCTTAATACTTCAATAATTACTATTATTAAAAAAGTTATTATTTTGTTGACAGTTTGATAAACAGTTTTTATTAAATTTATATAACTGAGTTTTTAAATTTAAATCTACTTCAAAAATAGGAATTGTTAATTATCAACTTTTGAAATAAAAAAAGGATAGTTATTTTTTTGGAAATATAATAACAGGCCACAATAACTGTGTACTATCATCTTTTTAAGTAAATTGTTGACATTTTGGATAATTTTTTGGTAATAATTTTATTAATGAAAGGTATTCATTTTTTTGGACTTGAAAATTTATACATTTCTCGTATTACTTATGTTTCATGTGTTTATAGTGTATAAACTATTAACATGTAACTTTTATATTATGTAAAACAATATCAAACAAGATATTGTGAAAATAAAATATGTACTTTACGATTAAACATAATTTTGAAATTATTATATTATTATAAAAAGTAATTTTTCTAAATATTCGGTTATGTAGTTATTGAGAATGAGAACTGTAACGATCATACATCACGGAAACAGCAGCAAGTAATATTCAATTTATAATTGGGCTACATTATATTTTGATAATAGAAATTATCAAATATATATCTTATAAATTAAATAATTTATTATTATGTATACGAAATTGTATAAATTCGGTAGGCAATGATATTAATTCATTACTCATAACCAAGGAACGATCCAAAATCCTCATCATATGCTTCTAAAAATGCTATAATATGCTACAGATATGCATTTATTTTTAAATATGGAATTATAATGAAATCGAAAATACTTAATTTTAAATCATGTAAAAAATTTATAAATATTGCATTACAAAATTGAATCATCGGTTTTAAAAATATATTTTTGCTTGTTTAAATATGTTTATAAACGACTAATACCGTAACGAACGAATAAAAGAAAAAAATTTCTAGATACAAAAACTGGGATAGTTCTACACGTAAAAAAAATATAGATGAATGCACAACACTGACTGTTTGGTTTCCTCAAATCTGTGGAACATTTGAACTCATATGAATTTAATTAGATAATACATTATATATATATATAAATTTTTCATACGAGTAAGTCATCTTATTTTTATTGACTGGTTATCTTTATTTTATTTATATCATGTGTATGTGAAAATATAAGGTAAAAGATATATGTGCTTTAAATAAAAATATACATTATAAAATTATAAATATACAAAATAAAGTAAAATAAATAGGTAAATAAAACGTTGAAATATGCAAAATGCAATTTTTGTTATTAAAATAAGAATAATCTAAAGCGAAGACAATTATTATGAGATTTCAAAAAGCTTATTGCAATATATATATATACATATACATATACATATTATACATATTATACATATTATACATATTATACATATTATACATATGTATTTGCATATGAGCTTGTTTTTTACTTATAATAGAGATAATTTAATTGATCTGATGATAAAAGTCCTTTTTCGAACCGTTTGATTAGATTTGATCAAGGGAAAATATCTGAGGACAAACATGAAATCTACATAGAATGAAAACAATAGGTGTCTACAAAATGATTTTTATAATTTTATTAGTTTTCCTAAAATATTCCCTCAAGAACATATATTAAGATAGTTTTTTAATAAATATTTTAATTTCATACTATAATCAAAGTGAAAGATATCCGAAATAGAAACTAGTTTAAATTGTGGTATCTTATAATCGGTAGGTACCTACTACTATTGATTTGAAAATGTATAGATATACCATCCTATCGTTTAAATTAAAATAGTTGTTATTTCTATTATTGAGAATCTGTTTTCATCACGTTGAATGCAAATTATTGCAGCGATGTCTGGTTCACGTAGCCACTACCAATTTTAACAAGAGGTTGAAGTATCTGTATGTTATAAAATCAATACTTTACTACAAATACGTAAATTAAATCGGAAGCTGAATTATTGAAATAACTACCGTTTAAAATGTACAGTTATTTTTATCTATAAAAATGTATTTATCGTTAAAAAAATGAGATTAGTAAATCAACTTTGAAATGAAATATTAATAGTTGTAAAAATATATATAATAAAATTAAGATATTTTTATTATTTTTTTATTTTTATTTTAAATCAAAAAGATTACTATGAAATAATGAAATCTTTTACGGTTAACTAACTACGAAAATAATATAATATAATTTACAAAATTATTAACGAAAACACAAATTTTCGTTTGCTAGAAAATTTGAATATATTTTTAATTATTTTTCTTCATTGAATTGTATACATTTTTGCACGACAGTAATTAATATTGTAGACTCGATTAGTACTAAAATATGTAAATATATTTGATTGTTAATTAAAAGCTCAATTTTCTTATCAACTTATAATGAATTAGTTGTATCACATATATAAAATAAAAAACTTTTAACACAACATGCCCGTGGACTTAATAATGAATTATATTTTCTAACTAAATAATTTTAGATTCTGAGTGAAGCGAAGAATCTTGTGGTTTTACAATAATGTTTATTTTTTCTTATTTTTTCTGTAAACTCTTTTTCGGATAGAAATACTAGTCCAAAAGTTTCATCTAGCAACTTTTGAGATTCGAAATCAGCCTGCGGTGGTACTCTAAAGAGGTAATTTTTCCAAAATCTCTATAGTTTTTCTGGCGTAAGGAAAACTGCCGAAAAATCTAGTAAAAATGGTAAAAATACACTGTAAACGAGACTTTTACTTTTCAGATTTTAGCTATTTAGCCATAACTCCAAAAGTAATGTGGCTATAAACTTGAAACTTTTACTCTATATCAACATTTTTTTTTTATCATATTTAACAATAATATTGTTAAAGAAGTCATTTGTGCTTTAAATAGGCTAACATTAATAAAAAATAAAATTATGAAAATATCTCAAATTTCATTTTTTAATATTAAGATTTAAAAATTTAATATCACTTTACTCATATACTTTCTTAACAATACTGAAAATTGTTTAAAAATTATTATTCAGGATTTAATTTTGTAAGCGTATAAGTTAATGTTTAAACGATTTTTATGTAATTTACAGTTTTAAATTAAAATTTTTTAATTTAAATGTATTTAAAAAAAAAAAATTAGTC
Source organism: Sipha maydis (assembly GCA_034509805.1). Lineage (NCBI taxonomy): Eukaryota > Metazoa > Arthropoda > Insecta > Hemiptera > Aphididae > Sipha > Sipha maydis. The sequence continues at coordinate 213,816 of JASXSY010002731.1, forward strand.
TATTATATCATAATGAAACTTTGAATTCAGATAGAAAAACATGTTTTAAATTTTTGGTTAAAAGAAATATCTCCTTTGTCATACAAGAACATTTTAAACAGGTTGATAAAAATAAAAAAATCCTATTATAACTAGACTAAAAATGATAAAAATGTATAAACCGTATATTTTTACACTGACGTTTTGCTCAGAATCATTTTACTATTGAAATTAGTTATAACTCAATACATTCATTCCCATTATACATTCGAGGACTGAAGGGATGAAGGACAAACTTACGTCACCATTATCTTACTGACTTCTTTTAACTTATACTTTATTACGTTATAAAATAATATTACTATATTGCAGGTATTACTATATATATACGGACAAATAAGAAATAACATTACTTAAATTTTCTAAAAATTATATATAAAAACCAATTTTAATGAAATTCGTCACAGTGGAACAATATGATTGTAATGGTTTTAGTGTAATTATATTAATATAACTTTAAAAAAGATAATATAGCATTCAAATAATATTTGTTTGTACTAACCATTTGCAAAATTATATGAAAAATAAGATTATATAATTATCATTGTAAATAATGATATAATTATTTAGATTTTAGTGTTGTTCGAAATTCATTCAAACAGCGTATAACCATTATTTTAATTATATATTTTATTTCCGTGATTATTTTTGTCGTTAAATTTAAAAATCAGGAGTTACTTTAGTCATATAAAACACATTGATGTGTAAACTCTATCATTTTATTATACAATTTGAGAATATTTGTTTTCAGATTTAACGTGTAAACTGATTTTACATGCAAATTTTTTTGGTAAAGAAGTGGAACATTTTTTCGCAGATAAGCAATTAAGTACACAATTTTTATCATTTTGTTTTCGGAATTTAAATTTAATTGAAAAATTTGAGAACATTTCATGTAATATAATTGTTAATTGATTCAGTATTGTAATATTATGATTCGAAGTTTAGGGATTCAAGATGAAACAAATATTCAATTATAAATTATAATTTGATATTGGATCAGTTATGATACTACCATGATGCTGTACGTGTATAATTAATTATTTTGGATAACTGTAAGTTTTATATTCCGAGTGAAGCGAAATATATTGTATTTTGTAATGATATTTTTACTTTTCAGCGATTAATTTTTTCAAACCTTCACTATACTTTCACCTAGACATCCATATATACAAAAGAAGAAGACTATATTATAATAAGCCAGGTATGCACTCTTTTGTTAGGAAAGGACGATTAGAGTGGTTCGGGATTACATTGAAATCGCATACTAGCTAATGAAAAATATATTCGATGACAAAATAAAAAAAAACGAGATACCTTAGATGACCAAAAACTATATGGCTTAACATATTTATCAAAGATTCATCTTTGATAGACCAAAATATGTCCTTATACGCGGTGCATCAAAATACATATGCTGTAGAGAACTTGATGACAGCGTAAGTACTGATTGAACCGTTAACTTAAGGAAGAATAAGAAGTAGTAATCACTTTTTCAGATATTGAATATGCACTGAAATGTTCACGTAGCAACTTTTTAAATAGACAATTCGACGCAGTTAGTTCTTTATATTAAAATAATTTGTTCGTTCACGAATGATAAAAAGTATTATTTCATAAAATGTAGTTTTGTGTTATATGTTACAAATATTTTGGAATAAATTAACCTCACAAAATTATCAACTAAATGTTTTTTTCAACTCTAATAAATATATCGTAAGAACGACCATTTTATAGATATTATTATTTAAACCATAAAGTTGCCCCAATTGTATAAATATAATTTGTTTTACAGTGATTATATGAGATATAATTTAAAACCTGTTTCTCATAGTTGATTTGATATTTTTTAATAGTTAAAATAAATAATTGACGAGTTTAAAACGTATTTGGTAGTGGCAGAACAGCGTGATATTCGTGAGGCAAACTTGGTTGAATGGATTATTGACGACTGAACCGTCAAAACATCTGTTTTTATTAACTTCACCCTCCGAATTTCAATGCGTACAAACAATTTAAATACATATCAGCGTTCTAGATTATCCTATGTATTTATTACAATAAACAATGTTATTAAAAAAAAAAAAAAATGGTTTTTATTATATGTTATTATTGATTGACAAATAGGTCGTTGTTATTTGGCCTACAAATAATTAAGTAAAATGTTGGATATTTATTTCGGATATTCGATGTTGCCTTTAATATTGCAGACGAGATAGAATCAAATAAAATTTATAATTTTTTTAATGTTTTATATTAATTTTAAGAATTATTTATTTTAAAAGTTTCGTAGTTTACGCTCATTTAAAAATATTGTTACTGACCGAGTTAATGAGATGGCTATTATAATAATAATCAGATTTTTTAAACTGACAATAATAAAAAAAGAAATATGTTATTTACTTTTGATATAATTATATGCTCAAAAGGTTTTTTTACTTTGTAGTTCATATTTTTATTTAAATAACTTAATATACTGAAATAGAATTCTTTGTTTAACGTAATTGGATCAAAGTAATTAATAAACTCATGTGGGTAAAAAAGGAGTTTATATTCCATATTATTATAATTACCTTGGTTATACATTTTAATTGTTTCTTAACTCGATTTGTGTACTTATATTTTAATCATCAATCAAGTCCCACCATATTTTTTATTTAAATTCATAACATATATTAGTTGACGGATAATAAAAGTTTATATGTACATACAAACTTTTTATTAAATTATAAAAATGTATTCTTAGTAATAGTAAGATATTAATAAGGATTGGATTACATATTTTGTAATATGTACTTGTCTTCAATAAAGAATACTTCAAGTACCATATTAATTCGTACTAAAAACAAAATTATAACTATAAAAAAAATATTAGAATATATTATAGATATACAATATAATCATCATATTGAACATAATATTTATTCGTTGGAAATATTGAAATAACTTTAATAATTTATTATTCGACCATAAAACTGAAGCAAATTGACTATATATAACGATATCATTCCTGTGGTTATAGAATATTATACAACCTATCAACCTATGTTTCATTTTAATCATTTCTAAGGATGAAAAATTCAGCCTAGTGAATGTTATTGAGTTTGTTATACGATAAAACCGATTGATTAGACGAATAATGATTTTGATTTTTAACTATCGACCTTCGTTTAAAATTGTTTTTCTGCACCTTTATGATGGTTTTGAATTCCTTTTGAATTTTTTAATAATAAAATTTTTAGGAATTAATTAATTTTTTCAGTAAACATTAAAAATTAATTGATTTCCACTACCAATTTTTTGATATAATTTGTAATGAAAACTAGAAAATGATGTAATATTTAACTATTCCCAATTTTAATTAATTGGACGATGTTCATTATTTTATGATTTCATTTCACAAGGGTAAATTGTGTTACATTATTGATATTTCATTGTATATTTACTATGCTATTAGGTAACAGTTAATAACAAAGCTTGAATTGAAGGGTGATGTAGGGAGATGGAGTACCACTTATATTTTAAAAATATACTAGTGTACCCTTTCGAATTTTTTTTAATGGTTCGCCAGGGACAGGATTCATTTTATAATTTTATTAAATTTATGTAAATCAAAAAAAAACTTTAAATTTAATTGTCATTTTAATTGTTGTTATTAAAGCAAAAACAATAAAGATTTGAAGATGATAAATTCAATAAATTTATTTATAGAATATAAACAACCACCACTGCATCATAAATGGGAATGGTGCAAGTGGGAACCGTTAAGCGTGCCATACGAGTACACTATTGGTTTTAATGACAATTATAACCGTACGTATTTACCTGTAAAATTTTCATTAAACTTGGATGATTTCCACACACTGTGATTTTTAAAATACTGTTTTACCCGTACGTATTTGTGTATATGACCACGAGACGACCGAAATAATTCCTCTTTCAGAAATATTATGGTTTTTTGTTTTGTTACGTACACATTTGAATTTTATATGAAAAATTACTCAGTGCATCATAATTATCTATACATTATACATATAGTTTCAGTTTATAAATACTTATATTTTTTAAACGGAAATTGGTGAAACTTGTATTTTACAATAATTTAGTAAAAAAAAAATTTTAAAAAAAATACATTCAAAATGGACAAACAAATTTTTATTAAAAATAAATGAACTTTCACATACTATTTTACTAAATGAGCTAAGCTCAGAACTTTGATTGATGAAAAATATCAAATATTCGAAATACCCGCACTTATGTGGGGCCTGCCTACTACTCTGGGAGGGGTTTAATAAAAATAATCAACACAAAAACCTTCCTTTTGAAACTACCCATTTTCCTTACAAACAAACAGATATAAATATTAATAGATAAAATAACAAAAGTTATAAGTTCAAAGCGTAACAATGAAACTACATATATATTAGACATATTATTATATTATATGACTACACGTCATCAATAATATTGCAATTTTACAATTTTCTTTTTTTTTTTTTGGTCCTGGGGGTTAACTCCCTCCCCCTTCCCGTATGTACTCCACTGCATATATTATAAATTATATCATGAATATCGCTTTATCTATAATTAATAACTTAACAGATAATCTAATATAGTGACGCTCTAACTTCTGTGCACATGACATCATTAGTATCTATTAGTTGTGTTGTACTATCTGTTTAATTGTTTAAACCAGCGTAGTATGTAAAAAGTTGAACTAAATAAGGTAAAAAAAAGTGCAGAAGAGGCAAAATGTACACAACGAGATGAACATGAAAATGATCATTAATTTTAACATTTATAGACATTTAATATTTAATGTTTTATTAAATTTATAAAATAAACAATTTTTTGTTATTATTATAAAGAATATAGCTATTTGTTTTTAATTTTTAAATACAAAAAATAATTATTACTCTATAATGTAAAATGTGGTTTTAGTTGGGAGCTTTATCCCTTACCTAACAATAAAACGTTTATATGCTCAGGGACGCACACATTTATTTTACTTTTGCATTCCCTTTCTATTTTTTCCCAATTCAAGCACGGGTTGATAATAAAATTGGTATATAGAATAATTGTGTTGTTTATAATACAATATATTTAGAGTTTATTGAATATTCAAAAGCAATTATTTACGAATATTCCATATCTAAAATTGAATATTACTTACGGAATACGTTGTTTGATAGTCAGCATTTCCAAATAACTAAATACTGGTGTTTAATTTTTCAATATTTATGAGTTCAGTACATCAATTATTTATAATGTCTGTGAACATACAGATAATATATGTATTGTTGTGTTGTTTAATGGCTTCATATGCAGTAGAAATTGAATACAATATATTGGTAATACAATAAACAAAGCACTTTGATAGACATATGTGTAAACAACGGTGAAAACACGAAATAAAATATATAATAGTTTAATAATTGAGTAATGTTAAAAAAAAATTGATTTGTAAATATTACAATTAAAAACCATACTATAGTTATTGTATTTGATTTTATTTATTTTTAATTTTTATTTATATCAACTATGTAACATATTTTTTTAAATAGTTAAATTAAATGTCAGTACAATTTATTAGGATATGGGTAATTGATAAATACAATTTCTATTATAATTAAATTGTTATTTCAGTGAATATTATGAATATTTTAATTAAATATTTATATTAATCGATATGTAAGACATAATTTTTTACCAATAAATAATCAAGTCAAATATATTTTTTCAAACGTATATTCAAGTACTGAATATAACTGATCGAATTAATTGAGTTTTTGACTGGAAAGTCTGAATTTTTTATTTTTTTTTTTTTTATGATATACTTTATATTATTCATATATTTCAAATGATCAACATGTTATTCTCATTTTTCTCATAATTTGTATTTTACTGATTATTTCGTAACACGACTAGTATAAATCATTATAATAATTATATATATATATTTTTTTCATAATACTTATAATTAACTTGAAATAATGTTTATTTGATTCGTTCATTTATGAGATATGTTTCTATCATATTTGGATATTGAAATGATCACTATACATTGTTGGAATAATTAATAATTTAACTAGAATTATTCTTAAATAAAATATTATATATAAACACTACAAAACTAGTTAAGCAAATATACTCTAAAATAGTGAAACGCGCTGTTAAAATAAAACAGGACATTTTTTTTTAACTTATGTAGGTACTTATTTTTTTAATGGTCTCTAATTTAAATTTTGGGTTGAAAAAAAAAGTATTACTTTTATTATAGTATATATTTATTTTTTTGGTGTGTCTGTATACATAATTTTACCAGAAAGGTTACTCCGATAATTACCGTCATAAAGGATTTCTGATAAAAATGTTTTCTAAATGGGACTTTGAAGTTGAATCATTTATCGAATTTTTCTTCATAATTGTAAAACACTGACGAAATAATTTAAAAATGTATCAACATTTACAGCTTACCGGTTTTTAATAAAGTCAAATTTTTGTTTTCTTTGTAACTCAAAAAAGTAATAACTGTAGGGACATGACATGTTTACTGATTGATTGTATTGTATTGTACGACTTGCTAAATATATTTATTAAACTATTTATAGAAAATTGAAATTTTCATTATTTTTTAGATTTTTTTAAACCGTTGACAAAAAAAAGTTCGTTTAATAAATATTTTGAAAATTCAATACGAAAATTCAATAATATTCTTAAAATTTATTTTACTGAATAAGGTGGGAAAAAATTAAGTTTAATAAATTTTGTTCATTTTTGTAATCAGGGACGATCCTAGAGTTAATTTTAAGGGGGGTTTGGAGTGAATTTTGCCGACTTTCAAGAATAAATGTGCCGACTGTATTCTAAAAAATATGGAAGTTTCAATGATCTCTTTATATATTACATTTAGTGAATTCTAAAAATTGCCGACTAGTACTTTCAGTTGCCGAGATTCAGTGGAGGGTGTCAAACCCCTCACACCCCCCGTAAAATCACCCCTGTTTGTAGTTAAAAATTCATAAAGTTTTAATATTTTATACTTAAAGCTTGAAAATTGGATACAACATTTTTATATAACTCTCTTAATAATAATAATAAAAAAAAAAACTGGAAATATGCTTAAATAATTTATAAGGGCGATTCAAAATAAAATGTTTATGAAATTTGATATTTCAATGGATTTATATTAAACAATATTACATACCTATTTAGTTTAATTAATTTCATAGTTTTGAAAAATGTTAATAAAACTTGTGTTATTTATAGGCACTAGAAATATTTGATTCTCTAAATTTGTAGATGCCCTATTTATTGCTAAATGTAGATCATAGAAAGTTGAACCCTATTAAGAAATATAGTTATTTAATTATACTAATCCACTCAATATATTTTACTTTCAATGCCAATTTTTTTTATACATTTTGACGAAAACATATTTTTTTATTGATTCTTATATACATTGATAATTATAGTATAAATATTCTACAAAATGTCTTAAATCCCGAAATACGAAAAACTAAATTTTGTACAGCAGCCTGTATATTTTGCGTAAAAATTTTATAACTGGGTCAGAACTGTGTATAATTAAAAAAAAAAAAATATATGAAAAAGTCATAAAAATCCTTACCCTAGTCATTATATATTATATTTAATGACATTATTTTTGAAGTAGCAACAATGGTTTTGTTTCGTCCAGAAATATTTTCATAACTTTTATAAGAAATAAACAAATAATGTCACCTACCGGATATTATTGTTTTCAAATCAGTTATATATATATATATATATATATATATGTTACGGTAAAAGTACGAATACCGGTTAAACCTAGGATTAACCGGTAAATCCTAGGTTTCGCCGACTACTGTTGGTAAAACCTAGGATACACAACATCGTTTGGTCAAACCCCGAATGATTTTTATAGTTCGGACTTTTACAAACGAGATTTGGTAAATCTTAGGATAAAAAATCAGTGTAAGTAAGTCATTTAAGTAAAAGTTATTTAAGTTAAACATATTATTATTTAAGTTTATTTAGGTAGGTACTACATCAATGCCTATAATATATTAAATACACACATTTATATTATTGTTATATATTATGAAAACAAATTTATATAATTATTACACAATATTATTGCTGTAATGCTGTTTATTATTATTGTTATTATTATTATTATTAAATACTAATGCAAAAATTGGCATATTAAATGCACTAGGAACATTTATTACTAGTATATTATTTTCATTATAATTAAATTAATTGTATTATTAAATTATTTATTTGTACAGGCTTGGCTACTGTGACATCTCGAGTTTCACAATACATTTTTGGATCGGCATTTAAATTTGTTTGTTACACATTTTTTCAAACAGTCACATCTTATTAGTCCTTGTCCATCAGTCAAAGACAGTTGCGATACTGCTTGTCGAATACCAATTACATTATCTGGTATAATTGCCGATTCTAGACAATTTTTTTCACATTAAGTTAACTGATTGCGAGTGAACAGTTGTGAGAGTGTTCCCGCTTTTGTACCCAGGCGATAAAAATTTCCATTCACAAATTGTGGAGTATATTTGGTGCACCGAAAAGAGTGAAAATATCGAGTAAGCCATACGCAACTTCTTCAGCCCGTTTAAATTTAAGTGGTCGTAAAATAACAAATTTAGTCAAGTGGTCTTGATAGACCATTATAAATTTATAATTGTTATCAGGATTTGACTGCATATCAATTAAGTCTACTTGGCAGCGCGAATTCATTTCGGTATGTATAATTTTAACAGTTTAACAGTTAGATCTTTTTTGGGCATACTGTGTTTTTTTTTGACATGGCTCTCATAATCTTAAATAAATATTTATAGCCTCAATATTAACATTTTTGTATTTACTATTAACAGCATACACAATACGATTTCTACCTCCATGACCTGTTGCAATATGTGCTTCATGAATAATTTCATACAAATCATCATAGCGAACATAGTAACGCATTTCTTCGGAGGCACCATTTATCGGAGCAATCAGTTTTTCTTCTCCGCCAATGTTAACAATATCAAATCGTTTAAGCCGTCAATAGTGAATTGATTTTTTAACTTTGACCAATTTTGTTTCTTTCACTTAGTTCAATAATACATCATATATTTCATTAGTTGTGTATAGAGTGTTTTTATTATTTTTTGCTTCAACTACACTATTTAAAAGTTTGTAAAACCGTATTTTAATTGACATATTGAAAATCGTATACTTTTCGCGACAATTGTAAAACGAATACTGATCACAATAATATTTTTAATATGCCTATTCAATTTATAATCAATATATTATAAAACCTGTTCCGTATCATAAACTAAATTGTATGTGCAACACAGTATTAAATAGGAACAACTTTTATCACATATCTAGGAACCTTTTTGGCTAATTTATTGATTGTATTGTGATTCTATTGATAGTGATTTGATTGTATGAGTATTTAGGTACACGTTTCAAGGTTTTCCATTATCATGATATATATGAAAGTCGAAATGAAAATTCCCAAAGTCAATACTTAAATAATAATAATTATGATAATCAAGAAAAAAGCAGATCGCAGTTTAGTTGTCATAACATATAACAATAATAGAAATGTGTGTATTTAATATATTATAAGCATTGATGTAGTACCTACCTAATAAACTTAATAAACTAATAATAAACTAATAAACTAATAAACTAATAATAAACTAATAATTAATTATTAATTAATTATTTATTAATAAACTAATAATAATAATAATTAATAAATTAAGTAAAAATTTTTGGAGTTTTACTAATACTGATCGTTTATCCTAAGATTTACCAAATCTCGTTTGTAAAAGTCCGAACTATAAAACTCATTCGGGGTTTGACCAAACGATGTTGTGTATCCTAGGTTTTACCAAAATCAATTGGTAAATGTCTGAATTTCGGACATTTACCAACAGTAGTCGGCAAAACATAGGATTTACCGGTAAATCTTAGGTTTAACCGGTATTTGTACTTTTACCGTAACATATATATATATTAATATTATAAAATATTATTTATGTTATTCTTATTATTTGTTTAATTATTTGTAGAGTTAAGATTTAAAGTACAAATTGTTCTTAATTTAATCTCTAAAAAACACTCCTTAAACTTTTTTAATTTGAGAAAAAGTTATACAACTGCAAATATATCATGTTTTTTTAATTTGTTTATTTTCTCATAAGTATTTTCCTAATTATAATATTCCATAGAAATATTAGCTGTCATGTATTATTTAAACGTCCTTATATTTGACACTGTTTAGTATATTTTTGAAATAATTGGATTTTATCAGCTTTTATGGAGAGCGTAAGAATTTAGATAATTTAAATTAGTATTTTACTACATTTTATTTTTATTCTAAAACAGTATTTGTATTTAAGCACCAATTCTGTGGTAATTTCTCAATTTTAAATTGTATTACATAATATATAATTATATAGGTGTTATGTATGCTAAATATTTTAAGTTTCTAGAAGTAGAATAGTTTATTTAATAGTTATCTGTACTAAATCATGCCTCACTGACATTTTAAAATGTTTATATACAAATCGAATTTCAAAACAACTTTTTAACGTACAGTATTTAAATCTATTTTAAATATCTAAATAAATGTTAAAGTTATTCAACAATTCAAAAGATGAAAAATATAATGTAATTTAAAAACTCCAATTATATTTCATTGCATAAACAGAATAACATAAACATACGATACATTTGTTATCCTTTTTATTATTTTGTGACATATTTCAAGTAATAAAATGTTGATTATTTAGTACTGTATCACCATCATGTGTGTCAATTGTGACATATCATATGCATTTTAATATAAAGTCAATATAAATCTGCAAATATTAAATAGAGTGAATTTGTATATATTATGCATAAAAACAAGTGCACGATGTAGTTGTTCATCACAGTTAATGCATTTTAACAAATTGCCAAAGTACATTGGTAGTTCGAACTCCTAATAAAATAATACTTGTGTAATAAATTTAATATTATTCCAATAAAACACACACAAAATTGACACACACACACACACACACACACACACACACACACACACACACACATATATTTATATATGAACTATACTCATTTCTGCATTCAATATATATATGGTTACAAAACATATTATTTTTAGCAATAAACGTAAAAATGTCGGTGGTAAAAATATTGATAACTAATTATTTCTAACTTCAAATAAGTTTAAAAAAAGCAACATCGTAATGTATTTTTGAAATATTTATAGTCAGAACATTGTGTATATGGTACACGTTTTTAAAACGAAAAAATAAAACAACAAATTTCTATGAATGTATGTTCATTTCACGATTGGAATAAAAACTGTTCTAATATTTTTCGGTACCCGCGCCATAAATCGTAACATTTATGCTTTTCGACTTTTGAAAACCGAAACTTTTTTTATGTTATACTCGATCGGAATGATATGTACCGACATTTTTTATTGTTCGGCTTTGTGAAAAATAAATAAACAAATATAATATATATCTAAATAAATTTACTGAAAAAGTAAACGTAAGGTTTTTTTCGTCGTTAAAACATTATTCCTTGCAGTGACGCGGCACGATAGCGGTCGTTTGGATTTTGGTTAAAAATCGACAACAGCTAGCCTTTGACTTATATGTATAGGTTTTCATTCAATGTATATAGTATAGGTTCTACTACGCGTATAAATATTTATGCAACGGTCAGCGGTCGTTTGGTGGCGAACGCACGCACGCGGATGAGGGTGCGGTTCGGGTGGCGTAGGTATACCTATACACCATACATGTGTATATATAAATCAAGTGTGTTCAACAGAATCGTGTCGCGGGTGCAGCGACAACATCGGTGGCAGCAGTAAGAGCAGTAGCAGTGAGCGAAAGAGAACAACGATGTTTATATTCATATTATATTATCGTTGTAATGTAGTTAATAGACGGCCGAGTATATGTAATATAACTTTGGACGGTACGTACGTATGTATGTATGTATATACATACATATATATATATTCGTGTGATACGGTAGCGGAGTAGTAGTAATAACGAAGTGGGCGGTATTTACGGGAAGGCGGAAAGAAGAAGATAGAAGAACGTGTACAACTGTACGACGAAGACGAGATAATGACGATGGATGGACGGCAACGGTGGCAGAAGGTATGCGTATGAGAGAAATGGCACGAGAAGGGATTGCGAGAGAGAGCGAGTATGTGTGTATGTGTGTGAGAGAGAGAAAAAGAGAGGGAGAGAGGATGCGTGAGCGAGAGAAAATATGTTTGTGTGTGTGTGTGAGAGAAAGAGAGGGTGAGAGGGAGGTTCGAGGGATGGGATAAAAAGTGCTGAGGGATGAGCGAGAGGGATGGGCGAGGTGTGCGCGTAAGGAAGAGGATGGTCCCAGCTGCTTCGGCCGCTACCGCCACCGCTGCCGTTGAATTAGAAGCTGTGCCGCCGCCGTCCACCCCTCGTCGTATGGACGCCGCGGGTAGGAAATATGCACGGTTGGCGGGCGCGTGTTGTTGTCAGGGAGGGGTTAGCGGCAGGCACTGGTGTTGGTGGCAGGGACGGCGGCGGCGTACTGCTGTCGTTCGAGACGCGCGCGACACGCCGGGGGCCGGCGGTTTGCGCAAGCGGCACCGGCACGCCAAAAGCAGGGCGCGCCACAGCATCGTAGCCGCCAGCAGCAGCAGCTTCAGCCGCGGAGGGTGCATCCGTGGCGTAAAGGCTCCGGCGTGCGCTAGTGGTAGTTGACCGACGGCGACGACGCGAAACGGACATCGCATTCGGCGTTCACCTCACCGTCCGTCCGTCCGTCCGTCCGTCTACCGTCACCGGGCCGACGGTCCTCACGTATTTACCGCATTGTTGTTGCTAATCGGTCGTCGCGTTATCACGGTTCGTTCCGACCGGACGGCCACCGGTTAGTGTAATTGCGGCACGGCGATGGGACCGTCGCTCGGCAACGCTACCGGCATTACCGACGCACAACCAGCCGTCGCGGCGTTCGCTCGGCGTCGTGCGACCGTCGTAAGTCGCAGCCGATAGACCGACACACATAGTCTTGTTACGACCCGGGTCCCACATCGCTAACGCGGTACGCAACACGTTGGTCGGGCGATCGCCGGACGTCTTTGGTCGTCGTCGCACAGGTCCGCGAGACACTCATTTACGACTCCAACCAACCGTGGCCATGCACGCGATCATCTCCTCCGCCGTCCGGGCTCATTGAAGTCTGACGGCGACTGCTTTAATTGTTGCCAGCACGAGTGGTTGCTACGGCGGTGGCGGAGGCGCAAGCTGCTCTGTGTCAAATGGATCTTGTCGAAGGTATCGCCGAATCACCGTTACCGGGTTTGTAGTGCATAGCTTAAGGTAGTACACATTCATTGCACCCCTACACGCTGCATATCGTATCGAATACTTGCAGAATACCATACATACATATAATTCACCCCGTCGTCGTATGTTGTATTAAAACGAAAACAAAACCCGATCTCATATCGCTTTCGAATATGACTAACAATACGTATACGGCACGACGACGACGACGGATTGTAATATACCGTAGCTTGTACACGAAACACTTGTATAATAAACATGTGTGCAGATATAGTTATAGATGTTTAATGTAGTGTAATACTTGTGAAAATTGTTTCGCGTACTTGACCATAAGAGCATAGGCGCAATTTGTAACACTTGAAATTTTTTAATGACAACGTTCTTAAATACTCCACACACACTGCCATTTGTTACTCAACACGTATCTTCTACTGGGTTTATTATATTTTCTTTTGTTGTACCTTTTACACACACACACACACACACACACACACACACACACACACACACACACACACACACACACACACACACACACACACACACACAAACACACACATACACTCACATACACGCGAGCTCGTACGTTCACGCTAACAATTGTTGGTCGTTTTCAATCTTTCGTTCAACATTAATTCAATTCAACTGTTTTAATCGTTTTATTTCTACAGCGTCTGCAATAATTAGTTTTCGAGACCGATTTATGTGCGGTTTTAGTATGTGAACGCAGCGGAGTAATTGTAAGCGTGTGCGTGTATGCGCTTGAGCGTGGGCCGGGGTGTTCGGCTAGCGCGAGAGGGGGGCCTCGCGTGTTGCGTCTAATTGTACCTCTGGAAATAGAACACGAATTGCGCCCATGACCGCAGAGGTTCAACCCTCGACGTTTATTCGTTTCTGTTTGTTTGTTTGCCGCACAGGTACGCCGTTGTAGTTAGAACAAATAATAAACCGGAAGTAAACGACCAAATGCTGTTGACCGCGTCGTGCCCGGTCGTCGAGGTGACGCGGAACAGCTGTGCCGGACACGTAGCGCAGACGTCCGAGTGCCACGGCGATGACGGCCGCGACGGGACGACGGCGACACGGGAAGAACTGGTGCCGGAACCGCGCGACGTCCGGGCGCAACCGGTCGGAACCGCGGTGTTGCACGGTTACCATCCGGTCCGTCGACGAGCCTCGGCGAACGCGAACGGCAACGGCGACGGCACGTCGACCGCGGGCCACGGCGCGCTCGACGCGTCACCCGCAGACCGCCACCGGCGCAACGAACCCGCGCCGCGGTGGTTCGACTGCCGGCACCCGAAACCGTTGGCCACACCACGGCCACCGTCACCATCGTCACCGACCGCGGACAGCGGCGGCGATCGCCGGCAAAACATGCAGCACCACCATCGCGGCCATCAGAACCAACAGCAGCAGCAGCAGCAGCAGCAGAACGACCATCACCACTACACGTACCGGGCGCACCGGCCGCGGCACCATCATCACACGCACCATCTGCACATGTGGACCAGTAGCTGCTGCTGGTGGCTGTTGGTGTTGTACGCGGCCGTCGTGGTGATCGCGTCCTTCGCCCGGGCCGCCCATTCCGCCAAAGACGGTAAACAATGATTGTAGTTATAATAGTAGAATTAACAATAGCAACAACAATCACTCGGCAAACGGCTTGTGCGCGCGCGTTTTCTATGCGAACAATGCGCCGCCGCGTTAATGTGACGCCGGAATGCCGACCGGAGTCCCGCGGACGTGTCGACGGTTCGAGACGTTGTTGTGCGGCCGAACAAACATTTCCCGTACAAACGTTGCCGTCGCCACCGCGGTTTCGGAGTCTGACAGGTTCGGTCCTTTAATCATCGTGTCGTCATGTCTGTGCGCCGGATAGATGCCGCGCCGTCACGGCCGGTGGTGTCGTAACCGAACGAGGCATACGGTTAGGGTCTCGTAAAGAAATTCGTAAATACCATCATCAGACGTAAAATCCTTTGTCGACGCGACACACACACACGCGCACACCCGGTTCGCGAATCGCGTGGGAACTCGGGGGTACCGATGGCTAATAAGCTATTGGTACTCCCGCGTTCCTAGACGATGATCATACCCGGTTACCTCTACCGGAGCAAAATTATTAATAACGGAAACGGTGCTTTCAATAAGGCCCTAACGTCGAGACTTCAAAAGAGACAGAATGATGGTGCGACTCGGTGCTTCCATGTCCGAGCACCGTTTATTGTAATCGATAACGCTCAGTCACGATGACGTTTTGTCATCATAATAACCATCATAAATATATTATGAACAATAGAATATGACGTGAGATCATTTATCGTTGGCGTTAGCCGATAGAATTTATAAAAGTTATACAGCGGGCTCGCTCTGATTGCCTACTCACACTCAATCCCGCAGAAAAACAATAATATAACGGCACATTTATTATAACGCGATCGTTGATTTGATGTTTTATAGTGATAGTAAGACGTAATAATAATAATAATAATAATACTGATGATCCAACAGTTGTATAAGGTACGAAACGGTAATGCTGAAAGCTCGTCTTAACCCTCATCACTTTTCGTGTTTATGACTTATTTTTAAAAGAAAGATTGCGTTCAATGCTTGGGAACAGTATATACCCTTTCGTTTCCAGAGCATAAATAATTTTTTGGTTACTCCAGTCGCTTTTCGTCACACCCCCATATGTACATGCCTGCAAAAGGGAATAAACGGCTTGAATAAATTGCGTTTGCCGAATATGAGTATTACTCGTAGAGTAGTAGCATTTCGTTATTAAATCAAGTTTAACTTTTAATTTAATACTTAAAATAATAATAACTGAAAAACTAATAAAACATTTATAGTTTAAAGTTAATAATGGAAATTAATCATCTGACGGTAAATAAGAAGAAATTACGCATTTTATAATTTTGATGAAAAATGTGTATTACATGGCCGAGTGAGCTCTAAAGGATAAATTGTAATCACTTTAGACATTGAGTGCAACGAATGGTTTTTCAATGATGTCTTCATTTATTTGTTTCGTATATGATCGCTGATATACGGTTAAAGAACTTTCAGACATTTTCGGAAATTTAAGATGTGTTGCATTTTGAACTCTGGGTAAAATAGTTTTTAAAATTTCACAATAATTATTGGTATTTTGTAAAATTTGTCCGCTCTAAAATGTTTAACAATTATTAATTAATTGTGCGTTTTATTATTTTATTGACATGATTTAATTAGTTCATAAACTATGTAATCAATTTTAATATTTCAAAACTTGAAAATTATAAAAATGAAATTATACTTTCAAATTGAGTTTCAATACTTATTTGAACAGTATTCATCGTTTATTAATCTTATAATAATTTCGAAAATCCTATTTTAACAATACTATCATGTTCTAGAACAATTAATACTCTATTGAACATTCAAAAACGTTTAATAACTGTCAAGATTTGATGTTTTTTCTAATAAATAATAATAATAACTATAATACTATTAAAACAATATTTTGATAAAATAATTAAATCAAGGTAGTGATTTTTTAACTTTAAATCTCTGTATTCAGTATCTTGATTTTGTTCAAAAAATTATTATATTTTTCTTTATGATTATAAAATTTCTATCGAAGTATAATGCTTACCAAACAAACAAAACATTCATGACTTTTTACACATAATATTTTGGAGTTATTATTTTATTTTCTCTATCTCGTGCATCGCAGGTATTATTTTCAACGTGGTTTTATCTCCAGTTTCTGAAAATATTCAAACAATGGTCTCATTTTTTTTTTTTTTTCAATCATCTAGTGCCTTGTAAGTGGTATATATGAGTGGTATATATGAGTGGTATATATCGTATGTGCGTTACAAAAGGGAGGTGTTGATTACACGCCGAAACCGAAAGTCTTTCAAACGAGTCGCAGATTGATGTTTAACTCGATGTGTATATTATTCAAAAGTAAAAACCAAAACATAACTTGATAATTATATTATTATTCTATAATTATGGTTTTTAAGATTTATTGTTAACACTTGATTCCCATTTGATATTCAGGCATCTATTACCGTACTTTTGTGTTTAGTATTAGCTTATGAAGAGCTACGGGGAAAATAGATAAAAGCCAATATTCCTAAACTGAAAAGTAAATGCAGTTTTAAAGTTTCAGAAATCAAAAACTAAGAGATAAAGCACTAAATTTAAAAAAAATTAATTTTAGTGGTACAAATAATTGTTGATAAATAAATAAAAAAAAATTCAAATTTATTTTTTAAAACCAATTACAAGAAGATAAATTTGTCAGATATTTTCTTTTTTTGACTATTATCGTTTTTACATGTAGCCCTTCATATTCTATCTTTTTAAATATGACTTTAAATTATTCTTAAAAAAAAAAAAAAACAATCGTTAATTTTTATTTATAGTAAGTAGTAATTTTATGAATAAACAAAACATTAATCGTTTACATTTAACATACATTCAAAACGTTGGGCTATTTAGCAGGATTGTATAAATAAAATAAAATATGTATATTACATTATGCTTATATTACATATTATGTACTCATAACAAACGAAAATTAATTGTTTTCATTCTCATTTTTAGTATAAAAATTTTATTGTTGGGACTTGAGAGACTCGAACATTCCTGAACTCTCAAATAGTCTAGTAAATTATTAATAAAATTATTGGAAAACATTGTAAATATTATGTAATTATTAGTCAGTGTACCTGCTTAGAAACAGTGGTTGGACAAAATATAAATTTAATAATTATAAATATTTAAATTATTAATATTTTCACGTAACTCGAAGCTAAAATAAATTTAAAAATAATTTATAATCAGTTAACATTTTTGTATTTTGTAGATAATTGTATTATTTTGAGATGATGTCATTAAATTGATAAGCTTTAACAAGTATTTGATGTATATATATCACCCATATAAGGTCCATGGAATATTACAAAATAAATAACTATTATAAAAATGAAGTAAAGTAAAAAATAAATGTATATTTGTTTTTATTATTCTGACTTCAGTCGGATAACACTTAAGTTTTAACTAAACATATTTATGAAAAAACATTTTTCATCTAGATTATACAAAATTTCAAACTATTAATTTGGATAAAATATATTTAAAAAAAAATAAAAAAATATCCGTTTAAATACATTTATGTGTTTATGTGGATTAAATCGTGCAAGTATATATTATAGTATGGATATAAATGTTTTTGCAAAAAATGTAAGCGTCGCCTTCGAGTAGTAGCTTAACAACATTGGCGACAATTATCGCCGTAATTTATGTTTAACCGAATTAAGTTCCATCGACCGGTCGCAACCGGACTTAGAGGATCGAAATGAATATAACTCCTTAAAAGAAGAACGTATAAAAAAAAGGGAAGAAGTAAGCGTTCTCAAAGCGTTTTATATCCATCTTATTTAGTAATGTTATTTTTCTCGCTGGAAGCGTACGTCTTGGGTAAAAGGGTCGGTAAATCATCTAGCTTGATACAGGCAAACGGGCTTCGGGCGTCCGGTCAGGCGTCCCGTTTGTCGCCCCTACTCTGTCGCTGTTATAGCTACTATTTTTTTTTTATTTTTAAAACGGTCGAGTCGGTGAGTTTTTGTTCTGTTTCTATCCGAGAGATAGGAATGAGAGGGATATTTTTTTTAAATTATGTTTATATATATCTATATATATATATATATTTACATTAGAACAAAAAAAAGATTATAAACAATAGAATTATGTTTGAAGTATTTTTGTAAAAAAACAAGTGCATTTAATTATATAATATCATCCACAGAATGTTAGTACAAATTTTTCTGCTGCGAGATTAAAAACAGTGTATACGTAAACCAAACGGCTACAAAATTTGATTTTAAATGAATAATATTAAACACTACGGGGTAATGATTTAAATATTTAATCATCTATAAAATTCAAACGTTTTTAAATTCAACAGACGTGCACGGAATATGAACTAATATTATTTCGTTTTCATAAAGATGTAAATACGTAAATTCATTGAATGATTAAAGAAGAAAATACACGCTGTTGTATTTGTTTTCTGTTTTTAGTTGAAAAATAATAATATCAAATTTATTCGTTCACGTATCATATATAAAAAAATCTTGACGTGCTTCGATACGGTGACCTATGCCATGGGCGAGTCTCTATAAACGCATATTAATTAATAAATCGCTGTTGTTATAATTAAATTTGAAAGTAATGTAACACCATTTGTTAAAAGCGTTTTTGAACTTGCATTCTAGATTATATTAACCGAGGTATAAACTATAATTAACCAAATCAAACGTTGGTTTCAAAATAAACAGTTTTTTTTATACATTATTATGCAGATAATAGAGTAAAATCTATATGCAATTTTTGAGCTTCTGATTGTGTATACAGAGGATATAAAATAAATGTATCGTTATTTAAATAAAATGAGATAAAAATATTTTACAATACGTCATCGTACAGCCATCAAAACTTTTATCCTACATTTAAAATTATGATGACTAAATATGATATACATGTGGATAACAGTGAACTTATTACAAAATCTTGTACTGTTTATTTATTTTTACGATTTGTAAAATACAAATTTGAGATCTTGCAGTGACCAATAAATTTAATAATTTTACAATGATAGTTTTTATTTTCTGTAAATGCTTTTTGTATAAATAAACTGCACGAAATATCATGTAGTAGGTATCTTATTGGATCGAAAATTGGATTCGGATAAGGCAATTTGAGCAGAGTACTTTCATAATAACTTCGAAAAATGTTAAATTTTATCAAAGAAGCGTGGTTTTTAAGTTTATTTTTTCTTTTGATAAAAAATATAATTTTCTTTTTGTTGCTACAAAAATTCAATGGAAGTTCATTCATAATTCATATACTATACATGTACTATCCCAAGAATAATTAAAAAAATATCAAAAATAATAATTAACATTTTATTTTCAATCAAACGTGCTTTTTGTTAATTCTTCTTTTGATAATAATAAGTATATAAATTGTACATTTTAATTAACTTGTAGTTTTAACATAAGAATAAAAAAATAATTTTTTTTACAAAATACGTGAATGGTTAGGAATTTATGGTTGTAAATATACGTATATTGTGTACATATTATTCTCTAACTTTTGCTCAGAATTGATGTTTGAATAGGATGATTCATCGTTGTTTTCAAATGCATATAAATAGTTCATCTGTAACACATCCATCGTAGTGACTTACACAAAATTCACGATAATGCCTTTTTCCCTTTTCACTCATCATCTGCAGCATCTTATTCGAGTTTTGAAGCGACAAGCATGTACTCTAAGTATATCTTGTCAACTTTTCTTCACTTTTTTAGTATTAAAATGATTAAATACATGTACATTACCACCAGATTGTTATGGTTACTAGCACTTAACATTTCAAACATTTTGTTTATACTTTCACAATTTTATGAATTGAAATAATATTATAAGTAAAGTATCTACGAAAAAAAAAATCATGACTTCAAGACAATCATAATATGTACTTGTTTTAAACAAAGAAATGCTGTAAAACAAAAAAAAAAACTTGATTTATATTTTAAAAATTCCTAAGTTCTTTCGTTGATTGTAATTTTCCACTGAATAGTGAATAATTATTAATGATTTATATAATGCGACTGTATGGTAATGAATTAATTTTAAAAATGGTATACTATCCTGCGTACGCAACTATAAAATATTTGTTAAGTTTAGTAGGTACATTTCTCCCTTTTACAAAATGTTTTAAATTTTTACTGCTCGTCCGGACCACTTACATTATTACTTATGAGCAAATCCAATTATAGCCTTAATGTTGTTTGTAAAAAATAGAAACAAATGTTGAACTCTAATTTCAAAAACAGTTGAATAACTAATATCGTATAGTGACACAACTGTAATTATGCTATTTTAAAATTATTTTAAGTTAAACCAGAACTCTCGGGGGTCAGGCCGTTGGCGTTAATGGTTTCGCTCTCACTTGACATCAAACGAAGTTCTATACATACTGAGTCATTCAAATTTAACACTACAAACGTAACGGAGTAGTTGAGTATTATAAGACTGTAACGTTGAATTTGAATGATTTCTTTTATTATATACTATACAATTGTACGTATTTGGTATATAATGCTTAATTTTAGAGTACTTTTCAGTAACTAGCAATCATTTTCAATGGTTTAATTTAGTTATTATAATTAATGTGTTGACATAAAATGTCACTACGATTATTGTTTTATAATTACCCTTATGTTCTTTGTAGTACCAGTATACCACGTAAGAGCAGTAGCGGGCCAGCAAGCTCGTTTGCCTTGTGATATTTCATTGGTGTCTGACGAGGAGGATGATTTATCAGACTCAGGAGTTGATTCTCCTCCCCTTGACGGAGAAAGCTCGCTTGCATCTGGGGCAAACTTACGTGACGCTGTTCTTCTGGTTTTATGGTATCGCGATGACCTGGGAACACCAATTTACAGGTATAACAAAATTAATACCCATTCCTAGTATGATTATTAGTTATTGTTTTAAGGATTATAGTTTAATAAATTATAATTAAAAATGTTAACTAATTTACGTGGGAGAATAACTTTACACGGAAAAAATTAAATTACAACTTTAAATTATAATGATTTTAATTATTTTACTTTAAGTTCAATTTTTTTTTATAATTTAAAAATTTTAATCCTCCAGTTTTATTTATTGAATAATGTTAATACTTAGGTTTTAACTATTATTGATGTGTTCTTTATGTAGTGAATATATTATTAATAATAAATCCTAAATTTTTTTATCAAATAAACCAAAGTTAAATAAAATCATAAATAATTATTGCAAACAATATTTGAATATGTTATATAATTTTAATATCCAAATACAAAATTCGTATTCAATATTTCGTCTAATCGACAGTATATTTATCTTTTGTATGTTAATTGTATACGACAGTTGATCAAGTCGTCATTTATTTACTTTTCAAATATCAAAAGGGTATAATAAATAAAGTAGGTCAAACAAATTAGATTCATTAGCTTATAGATTGGAATAAACTAGTGTATGCTTGAAGGGCCCCTCGACTAAGTTACGTTATGAAAGTACGTTAAATTTATTTTTAGATCCTGCAGATTCAATTCAACTTCAAAGTCTTAATTTTTTCAACATTGTATAGGCGTGATGCTGATCTATATATAAAATTATTCAGAATTCAAGTGGCGTTGAACTATGCATTTTAAGTAGGCAATTGCCATATTTCTTTGTCGAATAATGAGTACTCCCTTGATAAAAATATGATTTTAAATATTTGATTTGTCATATTTTCTCTCTTGAAATTCACCATTAACGAACTCAAATTCAACATCCCTTCGTTGTTACTCAATTAGCTTTTTCTTTATTTTTTTTTTAAAAAAAAATCTACTCACTAGCTAGAATAATGTGCTAAAGTTATTTGTATTATTATTTTTTTTATTTAATAAGTTTTAATAATCATACGGTTTTACCTAAAATAATAATAATAATAATTAGTTAAAATATACTTAAGAAGTAATGCTAAGGAATTTTAATTGTAATAAAAAAAATTAAATAAATTATACATTTATTTGAATGAAAAAACTAAAATAAATCAGTGGCAGTTAATGATAGAGTGGTTGTGGCGTAGTGCTCTACAGGTTTGAAAATAAGTATAGATTTCTGCAACTTCAGATTACGCGCACCAACTTAAAATAAACTTTAATAATATTGAACTATTATATACTACATCAGTTTTTAATCTTATAAAACATTTTATTTTAATTTCATTTTGTACATCAGTATAATAGAATGTCACTTACTCAAACAAATCTTTGACAAGTTGAATGTAACTGTAACATGTACACTTTGTAATATCAGTAACTTATTCTTAGAACATATATCAAAATTGAAAATCCACTTAAATATTTATAATATAATTAAAGAAAACCACGCTGAACCCATCAAAGAAAACAATAGTGAAATATACACATTTTATATTATGATGCATTAGTTAGATATTTCAAGTTCGTCTATTCCATAATATAATACAACAAAACTGTCTTTTCGTAGAGTTTACAGGGATAAAACGTGGTAAAGCGTATATCTTTTTTTATAGCTGTTTTTTAAACGAACAGTATTTTATGATTGCTTTATTGGCTTTACTAGTACGGGGATGTATTTTTCTTGTTGTTTCGGAAAACACTTTTTACAACCATAAAACTCGAAAAATTTTCAAAAACTTTCATGAACCATATTTTTATATGAAATTAGCCATAGAATGTACAAAATTGCAAGATTTTCATCGTTTTATAACATATTTATGAAAAATATCAAAAATAAAATAGTTAAGAAAAATGTTCTAAAATAACAGTAGTTCTAAATTTATTTATTTGTGGATATATACTGTCATATCGTGCAATTTTATGGAATAAATCTTAATACTTTGTACGCAGTGAGTTATTAAGTAACTATTATGAATATAATTTCCTAAAACCTATAAAACAAGAAACAAGCAAACTTGATGTCTGAATGTAAAACTCTTTTATTTTAAATGCATCTAAATTTCAAGTACTGATGGTTTTAGGTGGAACGAAAATTATGGTTATATTTTTAAATTTATGTATTTTTAAGATTTGCAATTTTAGTTTTGTTGGCTTGAAATTTCAATACGTACTTAACATATTTAACGAACTCTTACTTATATCCTTTTCTCTTACTTAAAACCCAGTACTAAAATGAGCAAAAATTAGATGAATGTTACGCAAGTATTTTTATTTCAGTTTAGTTTCTGAAAGAAATTTTATCATATTTTACAATTATTAATATTTTTATAATTTTTTTTTTCCAGTGTGGATGCCAGGTCTTCTGCTTCGACCACTCATCAACAATATGACTCTACATCATATCATTTGATGACAACAGGCGCTGAAAGATGGTCAGACCAACGAATATTTGGCGATCGAGCACATTTTCATGTTAATGGACATGCAACGGAAGGAGAGCTGAAATCTAAAGCGAACAGTCAAAAGAAATCAATTGTGTCATCATATTATTCATCAGAATTACGGATTGACCAAGTTAGCGTAAAAGATTCAATTCACCTGTATCGCTGTCGAGTTGATTTCAGATTGGCTCAGACTAGAAATTCTAAAGTGAATCTTACCGTGGTCGGTAAGTTAATATAACTTTAGTTTATAAATGTATAGTATACCTAATTGATACATTTTTTTAATATAATATAATATAATAATATTAAATATATATATATTATTATCATTATATAATAATTTACCTTTTTATTGTTTTTATGGTATAAATGTTCTAAGAAATTAATTCACTGCATTTAAAGTATACAGTATAACATATATTAACGAATAATTGATGGAAAATTTAAATCACTAGTTAAAGAGAAGTGTCAGTTATTTGAAAAAAAAAATGAACAATTAGTGTTCCTTAGATAGGAAACTTTAAAATATTTGTCAAAAAAAAGTTTCTGTTGTACTGAAAAATGTGTGAAAAAATAAATTTCACTGAATTCATTTTTTTCGTTTCTACCAAGAATCCAACAACTTTTACTACAGATTTAACGTTTTAAATTTGTAGGTATTGCATTTGTTGCTTTGGATTTGGAAAATTTTTGTCTTGTAAAAAGAAATAATAAATCGTCAATTTTTATGGTATGTTAGGTTGAATAAATTGGTTAATTTTTAAAACTCGATGTCAAATTGAGAAATATTACATTCAATTGATATTTATTAATATTTAATTCTAAAATGTAATAATTGTGTGTATAATAGGACAGGATGAAACGCTGATTGAACTAACACTGAAACAAAAAATTAAAACAAAAAGATACTATAAAAGTGTTGATATTGGTGGTTGCGTGGACCATTCGGGTCGAGTATCTTTAAATTTGAAAGCTATAATAAATCATCACATGATAGTAACGTTTCTGAAAGTATCGGGGTGTACTATAGTGCTTACAAATTTTAAGTGCTCATAAAAAATAATTATTAGTCAGGACTTTCAAAATATTTTAGCTATAGTTAGAATATATGTAGTTGAATCAATCTTTTAGTAAAATTTCAAATCTTAAAACTCAAAACTACATATTTTATCACGAAATATATCATCATGATTCCTGAAAGTATCCGATTAAGTCATAATTCAAATTCTAAATACTAAAACTTTTGGAAGCCAATAGCCATTTTTGTGTTTATGATTTAACTATGTAGAATAACTGCTAGAAATTATATATAGTTTTGTAAAAAAAATAAAAAACAAAAAGTCTTTTCTAAATTATTTGATAATATTCCACCATAAAAAGGTCAATTCTTCAGAAAAATTATTATATTATTACTATCGACGAAAACAAATAGAAAAAAATTATAGTTGCTTGTGTTGTAGAAAAAACATCTTATGAATTTAATATAATAAATAATAAAATTCCGTATGCACAAAAAAGTAATCATTATCTTTCGTTTTAAATGGATGTTCCATAAATTCTTTCTGCAGTTTTCTCGTTATTTTTCAATAGCGTTTTGCAATTTTTTGTAAGCACAGAGAAATGACCTTTCCGTGAAGTACCATCTGTGTTAAGTTTCCAATCGATTGATACGGTAGCCAGAAACTTGGAGTATTCCTACCACGAAAAAAAAAACGGGTACACACATAAAATAATAATAACAAAATAAATCTTTATAAAACCAATACATTGTGATCGTTGGACATCTAAAAACTCTGCACTGCACGTTATTGTAATACATATTCAACGACTTGCATTTTAGAGGTTTCGCAATGTAAGCCTCTTATTATCGTTTAGCATAAATTACGCCGAGGCTTTATCTCCGTTCTTTATTGAAATGTTTAATATGTTTTCTCGCTTTGTACAGAATAACAGAAACGGCCGTTTTGTTTGCATGCCTCTGTAGTCGGCGGGAGGCTATTACGCTAATTATTACGATAGTATTCATAAAACTACGAACAACGGTAGTGCTGATAACACATTATAATATATCATTGCGATTAACTTTTTCCCGCCGCCACTGCAATAGCAATGTATAAATAAATGACATGTATATAAATACGAATCAACAACAGTCGGTCGTTTACCGCAGATATATGTATTAATTGTATTATTATATTATATACACAAATGGCGATTCCGCATACATAAACTATCGCGTTTAATAGTATAATTTCGGTTTATGATCACAGTATAAATAAATTATATTCGCGGTATTAATTACATTTTAAAAGTTTCATAAATCAAATTACGATGATTGAAAAATAATGTAATTTGTTATAATTAATTTAATGCTACGCATAACGCTGTTAAGGATTTCGCCCAAAAGAGCTCTTTAGACATTTCCATTATTAATATGATTAAGTTTAAGAGGCGAGAGCCAGACATACATTTATCTATCAGTCTATCTTCATGCGTATATATTTATATATATATATATATATATATATAAAATATTACGATTTATGTGTGTGTGTGTGTGTGGAAACAAGTAAGCAAAATACAAAACGATATACAAATAAAGACAGAAAATAATGTAGCGGTGGTGTTGCACTAATAAGTAATAATGGCCGTAGTCGACGAGATGGGTTGTGCAGGAGATTACGGGGGGATCGACTCGATGCCGGGGATACAGGGGCGAGTAGTTGGGAACGATGCTTTGCCCGAATTACGTAATACGTGGATGGGTTTGCTTCTGCTTGGGTTGTTGCTTGGTTTTTCGACGTGCGTTCTAAACACGATGGTAGGGCAGTAGCGGCGGTGGCGGTGATAGCGGCGGTGGCAGCGGTGGCGGCGTGGCCGGGAGAGAAGAAAGATCGCCGTGAGCATCTGTAGGCGGGCGGCGGTCGCACCACCGCGCGCGCTAAAGAAACACGCGCGCGTGACGAGCAAAAAATGCTCCGTCGGTGCACGGGCCGAATCGGATGAGTCTGGAGGGCAGTCTCGTCGAACGCCAAGTCGACGACATGTGACAGTGTCGGTGACATGTCGTTTTCGTCGCTAGCCGGCAGCGTTGAAAGTGTATCACGCTCACTCGTTCGCCTTACGCAGTGGGGTGGTGGACCTCGCGGGGATGAGCGGCGTCGCGGTGGACAGAGCGGATGGGTTTTTCTAGGGTGAGGTGAGGGCAGCTCGGAGAGACCGGGATGAGTGGAAGTGTGAATGCGGACGGACGGACGGGCGTCCGGGCAGGATTTGACGACAGCGCGCGCTGGGTGACCGCGCGTGGGCGACGTGTACCGGTGGCAGCGGTGGTGGTAGTGAAAACGGCGGTAGTGGGCGTGGAGGGTGGCGTACTTGCGCGCTGCTATATCGATCTTGTTCAGGCGGCAGCACCCGGTGGCGGCGGCGGCGGCAACGGCGGCAGTAGTGGTACACGCGGCCGGATTGGGATGCTGCGGTAGTGCTGTCGAGAGGTGGACGACGGCGCGCGCGACGACGACGACGACGACGACGACGACGACGATGACGACGTGGTGGTGGCGGTGGCGGTAGATGATAAGGAGTAGGAGTAGGAGGAGGAGGAGGAACAGGAAAAGTATGTGAAAGAGATGGAGGACGGGCTGAAATGGAAAGCTCTCGAGTAGCTTTGGTACAGCACGGCTATAGTTGTTGTTGTTGTTGTTGTTGTTGTTGTTATTATTATTATTATTTTCCTCTGTTGTATGTGCGCTCGGCCGTCGGTGATGGAAAGGCATTTCGAGGGAAATACTCAATGGGACGAGCACGAAGTTGGCGGGAAAAGAGTACGAACCGTAGTTGTGTATAGCGGTCGGGTGAGAATAGGGGAGGACCGAAAGGGTGAAAAGGTTATTGCAAAGCGTTGAGGGATGTCACAGAAGAGGAGACGATGGTTATGAATCGAAACGGTGGTCGTGCAGTGGAATCCGTTGATTCCTTTGCATCCGTTATTATTACGCTGTAATTGTTACAACGGAACGGACGACGTAGACAATTTACAACTAAAACAATAATACATAAATTAACCGATTTCAATTGTTCGAGTGTATAATATAATCGACCGGCTGACAAAAAACCCGAAAAACTTTCTCGTTCTCTTATATGCATGTAGATTTCGACATTTTATAACTTTTATATAACTCTCGATCGAAAATTCGCAATTATTTTTCTTTAAATAATTGGTATACAGCAATAACAACAATGCCACGAGGAATCGTTTTTTGAAACACGCAGAGCGACAATAATCGCTGTCACGTCGGATATAATAAATCATACCTCCGACATACTCACTCTCACCATCATCGTCACCGCAGTTTCTACCGTAAAGGTGATCTGTTCAATTTAGAGAGCACGAAAAAATGCTCATTTTTTTTATTTTTCAACATTTCATTTCATTGTCGGCTGATGTGTTGGTAATTGGCATTGTACTTTGCACAGTCTACAAGTAATACTGTATTGTGGTTGATTTGTTTTTATGGATCTCTTCTATTGCTCGCTCGTTATTAATTTAAAAATTATTTATTATTTTATTCATAATATTTATATTTATTTAAATTTTCATTAATTACTCGTTATGTAAAGTTGTTTTAACGAAATAAAAATAATTTGTTTTAGAACAAATAAAAATATACACCATACTAATGTTTCAAAGATATTTTTTTTCTACGATACGTTTTTTTTTTCTTTTCTTTTAAATGCCGTAAAACTTAATTTAATTATAATTATCCAAAGTATTTTAATAATGAAAAAACTTAATAGACTTATACGAAACAACACACTTGTATAATATGTATAATTAAATACATATAAAATATAATTCTGTTTTTGTTGTTTTGTTGTTGTCGTATATAGGTAACACACATTTTCGCCAGTAAAACGATTATCTCGATCGTGACAATGTGGTAATGAACACTGTGTTAGCATGCCAGCCCCCACATGCACAAAAATAATTACCATACTACCATAGCAATGTAGCAGTGTGCACCGTTGCAATAGTCTCGTTTGGTACCCTAGACACGTCCGTCACTATTTAGCCCTGTAACCAGACACGATTGGTAGTTTCAAAATTATTAATCGTCTTTGTGTGCGTATATATCGTTTATTGGTATTGGTCCGATAATGGAATAGAGAGGAGAAGAGAATTTGCCGGCGGGAGACGATTTCCTTATCTGTCCCTGCAAATCGCTACCGATCCTACGTCCTGCAGAGTCAACCGTTGCAATAAAACAATAATATAACAGTTAGTGTAGTAATCGGAGTGGACACGATTGTGAGGAAGGGCAAAGTGCGGTGAAATGGCGAATTTGTACGGCAAGTTATAACAGCAGTCCTCAAGCTTTGTGAACGGAATTCCGAATGTCCCTTCTCTCAGTCATAGAGTTTTATTTTTATTTTATTATTGCTGTTTAGTCAATCGAGACAATAGAAAGAACTATATGATATATATGCAAAAAGAATACCCCTGAATAGATGATAAATTACGGACTTTTCTCTCTCTATATATATGTACATGTAATAGAGACGACATGAATAATAAATAATATATATATAAAATACGAAATCGATTTATGGAGACGGAGTTGTGGGAATGAATTGATAATTTGATATTCATAAGGCGTTAAACACATTATCTACTTATTAATATAACTGTTGAATCCTAAGATTGACATCAGAGGACTCATAAGAGATGAGTTTCTCTAAAAAAGTCATAAGTTTGGTATAAAGACGATTAATTTTATAGTAGACGTCATCTGAATCCAGGCCTTAAATTCACCTGCTTCCAGTTTTAGTGCTCAAAAGTTTTTATTCAAAAATATGGGTTCAAAGAACGTAGAATTTATCAAGTAAAATATTATTAACTCTAGGTATATAAAAATAAATTAAAACTAAAGTATCAATTAAATCTATACCATTTGAACCATTAGATGGGAATGAAGTTTTTTGAAAAGCTTTAAACATAGCTAAAGATTTTAATTACACAAGACAGTTTTATAAATTAACAATACATTATTTTTGAAAGACCCGACTAATTATAATAGTTCAAAACTATTTACAGCATTGAATTATTTTTAATTAAAAATCATAATGATAGTATTATTTTTTTTTTCTTCTTTTATTGGGTGAATTATTTACAACATTTCAGATTATATACAAGATGGTCAGTGGGGAAGCTATGAAAGAATACAGCTATTTACATTTTAGTTACATAGGGATTTGTTCAGAATAAAATATTATAGGTACTATATTATTATGAAGTGTAATGTAATATGTTTTTCATTATTGTTGATTGTATAAATGTGAATACTAGTGAACAATTTTATTAGACGTTTTTATTGACCATTTTTCAATTTATATATATATAAAAAAAAAAAAATAATGTAAAACCATAAAATGTTAGCACAATGTCTGTCTAACTGGTGTAATAGAGTACGTTACCTTAGACTAAATCTATGCATATCATATTGTGTTGCAGTTCCACCGGATCGTATGGAAATTATGGACTTGGCTACGGGTCGACAGCTATTACGACGGCAAGACGGCGATAGTGTTAATAGTGAAAATAATCGAGGGTCAGAAACTACGACTACCACAACGGTTGTGGGACCTTACGTTGAAGGGTCAGATGTGCGAGTTCGTTGTCGCGTATATGGAGGTCAGTATGTGTTCGCTTTGGTTCCTACCACATATTATATATTGTGCTGTGTAATAGAACGTAGGGCTAGATTTTCAATGTCCTAAAAACGTCAACAAATACCATGACAAATAATGCACGAATGAACTAAAACTCCTTAAAAATGCCCTCAGCCACCCATATAATTTATTTATTGTATCAAAAAGTGCCCACCATAAATTCTGATTTACTTGGGTAATTTTGATATATACGTGTAGACAAAATATGAGCAAACAAGTTTGTAGACCGTATTGCCATTGAAGATGATATAAAATTACGTAGAGAAAAGTCTATATGCATGCACAATTATCTTACTGGATCACAAATTATTTTATCATTCTATACAAAATAAGTTACGAATCTTCTATAATTTTCAATGTTTATTGTCAACGAGAACAATTACTTATGGGTTGAAAATATGCCGTATTCGGAATGGTGTGAACTCGAAATCCAATCACAAAAAGCCATAAATTATAGTATCAAAAAACATTTTAAAAATAAAAAAATGAGTGTGAACGTATTGAAATTTAGTCCTGTATTAACAAAGAATTTTTTTCCTATAAAATGATTAAATTTTTTCTATTTATCATCAGGTAAGTATCTCGTCCTCCTGAATCATTTCAAAAGTAACGATTAGGCATATACATACTCCGATTTCTCAAGTAGTTAGCATGTATTACTAAGTTATTTATCACGTTTAAAAAAAATATAAATTATAACGTAGGTGGTAGCAGTAAGCAGTAGCTAACTCCACCTTTGTACAGGTCCGCGTAAAATATAGCCATTAGACCCAACACCAAAGTTTATCATCATATTTTACTGATCTGATAAAACCTTTTACGGTTATTCATTTTACTGATTTTGTATATTGAATAATATAAAAGCAACGGGGGTTAGTAAGTCCCCCTACAACACTCGTCTTTGTACGGTACTACTTGCAAACGCCCTTATGTATATATATATATATCGGCCGGCGCGGTATGTATGCAAACATTATTAGTCAACAGTACTGTACGCGGTATTCATCTTCCCTCTAATATTACCCTACCGACACAGTACGCGAACCTATTCCGCACGGCGGTGTATACCTACCCGTTGTCGTCTTTTCACTTATACAACACTCGGTAATAATTATTTATTTACTTACTTCTATCATCGGTCTCATATAATATGCACCCACTGTTACCGCCTCCACCGCTGCTACCACCTTTGACGATAAGTTCGTTTAGTAAAATATTATGTGTTATTGTGCGAACACAGTGAGTATTTTAATAGGTAATATAAACATATGTGTTATATGAAGACGACAACAGTGACAACGATGACAACAAATGGTAGAGGACTATATTCGGAAAAACACTCTTATGTACACTCTTATACGTATTGAAAACAATTATCCTTTTTTATTTTTTCATTTAAAAGCAAGAGAGAAAGAGGCACATAGACATCTGGTCCATTACACTCTTGGCTCTCCGTTGTTCCCGCAACAAGGAGAAATAATTATCTTTCTTTTTAAAATAAACTATTATTACCAGAAGGTTGGTTTGTTAACAATCCTCCTCCTCCTCGTCATTATATTTATTCATAATCTTAACCGAGTAAACAAGTCGAAAACCTCAACCCTATCCCGGCGATATTCTTATTTGTTTATAAACAACCATGTTTATTATTATATATTCTTATACGCGATTAAAAATATATTTTTACATTATTACAAAAGTACTGAAAAATTAATGGTTACGTTGTTGAGCTTTATTTGTTATTCACCAATCGTCCGGTCGTATACATTTTTTGTAATAATGCATTTTTTTCAATTTCGATTTAAACTTTTATAATATCCCACGGAAAACGAACCATTATATTCTACACTACAACTTGTAAGTGTAGAACTGTATTGATTATATTATATGCTCTGCTTTGCTCTCGATTCAGGTTGGCTGGTTACAAGTGAATGTGTTGTCGGGTTGAGTTTATTAAAATAAGTATTATACGTGAATTTATTATACTGATGAAATATCATATTGTGAATTTTTTTCGTTTTAATTCAAAATAAAATCACTATGTAGCACATGTAACTGAATTTTAAAATTATTTTCTTAAAAAATATAAATATTCTGGTTGGGTGAATATACCAGTTTCGTGAAAGTATATACTACGTTATATTGTATATATAACGGAGTCATTCGAATTTAATGTTATAAATGTAAAGAGGATTATTTAAGAATATTATAATCTCTGGCATTTTTCTGACATTAAATTTGAATAACCTTATACAAAAGATTTTGTAAATGTTAGATTACCATTTAAGTATATTGATGTTAGATTACGTTAAAAATTTGCTAAACAAAATTGTGCATAATTCAGTTGTAAAAATTAAAAATAATATTCAGACTTTTTCGATTAATTATTTTAAATTGAAAATATTGACATTTAAAATAAAACTCAATAAAATTATTAAAACATTATTTGTTTAGTTTATTTAGTCTGAATGCACAGTTTTTAAATAATTTACTATGAAATAAGGCTAAAAATTTATATTTTTTATTAATGCTTTTACTATTCATTATTTTAATTAAAATATACGGCATTTTATTGGTGCCTATAATTAATTACAAATTACACTGGAATGATTTTATTTCAAAATGCATATTGGTATTATATTAATCCATAAAATAAAAGCAATATATAAATATGAAATAACAAATAATAGTAAATTTATAATATTTTCACCACTTTAAAGTTGATTTTATTTTTGAAAATTTAGGTTTTTACCATTATAGAATTGTTAAAACTAACCAGCTTTATACAGATATATAGATACGTGTAAAGGTTTAAATTGAATAGTTCCTGTTTATAAAAGTTATAATATTATTATAACAAAGGAATATAGTTTAATTGGTGTACAACAGGGGTTCCACTGACTTTTTGTTGATATCTTAGGTACCTTTTAAATATTATTGTTTGGCTTAGTTTTGAATGAAATTCTGGTTCGAATAATAATTTAACTATGTAAATTGTTTTTAATTAGTAGTATTTTTTTAACATAACTTTTCGATAATTGCAGAAGGTAGTAATTTTAATTATAATAGTAAGTAATTATAGGGTACAACATTGTTTAATGTAGTATAAAATGTCGTTTATACAATATGAGAAAATGAATGTATAAGGTATTCAGTAATTAAATTATGTGATTTTCGATAACGCTAAAATAAATATTGATATTTCAATAATTTGATATCCAATTTTCGTTTATGACAATCGTTTTTCTATCAATTATTTATATCCTAATAAAATAGTCTCTACACTTAATTTATTATTTTAATTATCAGTCATCATGATTATCACCATTTTAAAATATGAATATTTTAACTGGTTGTTTTCAATGAATTTGAAATATTCATGTTGTATATGTATGTTCGTATATAGTTAATATTTTATTTTAGAATATCAACTTGATATAAGTCTAGTACATTATTATATCGGAATTGTAGTATCAGGCATATTTTTATTAATTATATAGTATCAAATAATACAATGTATGAGAAATGATAGTTACAGAAATAAAGTCTAATCACCATGCAATTTGAAAATCCTACGTCCATAACATATAAAAATAATGTAGTGGACGAAAATTGAGAAAAAATATGGACTGATACTTTAGTCCTACATAAGAAAAGTATTATGTACAGCGGTTAACAAAGATTGAGAGATTAAATCCAGTGAAACAGATATGAGAGACGATAGAGAAAATGATAAGTGGGGTTCATCGTAAAAGTTTATACAAGTGTAAACATAATTATAAAAATGTAATACTTGATATTTTCAAAATTCTAATGGAAGACCATTTGGTTTGATTATAAATTGTTAGCGACAGTATAATCAAGTCTTATTCAAATTTCCATGTTTGTTTGACAGGCAAACCTAGACCTCGTGTTGCGTGGTTTCGGGATAATCGGTTATTAATACCTCAAGCAAACGATCCTGATGATACCGGTGGCGTTCAACAACAAGAGGTCACTTCCTACGCAACAGCGACAGTTACAACAAGTTCCTCCACTTCTACGGG
Source organism: Sipha maydis (assembly GCA_034509805.1). Classification (NCBI taxonomy): domain Eukaryota; kingdom Metazoa; phylum Arthropoda; class Insecta; order Hemiptera; family Aphididae; genus Sipha; species Sipha maydis. The sequence continues at coordinate 249,005 of JASXSY010002731.1, forward strand.
AGGTGAAAATTCGGAAGGAGTCATAGAAGTAGATTTGACTCTGACAGGACTAACGCGTAGTGATTTGCACACCGAGCTCACTTGTCGGGCGTGGAATTACTTTTACGACGATGAAGAATACTCGATTATTGTTACTAACAGTGGTAGTAGTAATATCGATACGAATAGCGGAAAAGAAAAAATGGATAGCGAAGTCGATCCCAGTCGCTGGACTCTAAGACAACGACAGTCTTCACTGACGGCCGTCGTTCATGTCGATATGAACTGTGAGTAAAACTTATTAGTAATATATTATCATCTTGTTTGAAAATTATGTGTGAAAACTCAAATCATATTCATTGTCTGTCTGAATTTAAATGGTCGTATTTCATAGTATTCAAATTCGAATAAGTATGTCGAAACGATATTTACTTCTTGATAAAAAAAAAAGTATTTTGGAACTATTTTGATATATATATATTATATTATTTTTTAGTAAAAAATTATTCTTATTTTTAGTTATACTCACCAATTAAGTCCTATCCAATCACAAGACCAGCTTATAAGGGTAGTTGTTCATTGTATAATTAATAATATTTACTATACAATGTTAAATTAAAAAAAATTAAATTAAAAAAGAATTTCGTTACAATACCTATACTTTTACGAACTATAACTATAATGAAACCTAACCATACTGAATACCTACTTTTTTGTTATAACGTTTTCATTTTTATTCTTAGCGTTAAGTATGGATAGTTATCAAGCAGCTTGGTTTTTAGTTTTAAATTGTTTTTTATTTAAAAAAATCTTTTGTTTTATTTTAAAAACGATTTTATCATTACTTTTTTTATCATTGTACTAGAAAGAATTACTGGACATTTAGAAAGTGTAAAGCTTGTTTAAACGAAAAACCGGACATTTCAAGTAATTTTGGATTAAAAAGTAGAACATTCTCATATTTTAAAGAATGTCCTGATCACAATACAATCCCATAACATTTTAACATGAAATTCAATTGAAATTTTGTATTTTTTAGAGTCTTGCTCTCCCTCCTGGCTGCTAGATGTATGAGTTACACTAAAACCTAATTAATATGATATTCACATTCACATATTATACATATATTATAATAATAATATTCTATTATTTGTGAAATTTCCACATTTTATTATATCATCGAATGAGTGAATCGGTTAAACGTATTATAATTAATATAATGTTGAAACAATGCAAAATAATACAAAAAGTATATAACTATATTGTGTTTGTGTGTTTTATGATCAATAAAATAATGCAGCAGATTTTATTAAATCCGGCTGCCTGTCCTTCAGGAACAAATGCAGCCTCCACCGCTAGCTCATGATAAATATTCGAATTCAACACTGATTTCGTATTAAACCAGTGCAGGAAATTCCGCCATAACACCGAAATCTGCAGGATAATAATTATAACAATAATAGCCCTACCGCCGTCATGTTTCACGCGTACAATACATATGTAGTAATATTATAGTAATATATTTTATCCCGCTCTCATCGCTGCAAGTCTCCTCTCACTCTCTCTCTTTCTCTTTTTTCCCCACTCTCATATATCTTTCTCTTTCTGTGGGCCGTGTGTGATTTTCGTTAATTACCAACAGAGTCCCAAAAGTGCATATTCACATACATATACTCATACATGTGTGAGTGTACACGCGCTTGTATGCGAATGAGTGCGCCTGTGCGTATGTGTGTATGTGCTTGACAGCTACAGTTTTCAAACGGTGGACATGGACGCTGCACCTACTAGCGAGTTATAATTTCATGTACATCTGTACTCAAACACCCTTTCTCCTCCTATACCTTGATAGGTCATATACAGGGTAATATTTTCAAAGTAAACCAACCTCAGCTCAATGGGTTTTGGCCGGAATTTTGAATGAATTATTTTAAAGTATTTTATTATTCAACGTAAAAAATAAAAAAATAAAATCCATCGCGCTTGAATGAAACCAATCGCGTAATCAGTCGACGTCAATAAAAAATTAAAAAATAAAAATATGAAAATAAAATGCATTGCAGTGAATAAACCGTGAATAAACCTTGTATGTAGAACGATAAGTGCTTATATAAGAGACGAAAACATGCGTCTCTCTCCAAGACGCTATATTGTAGCTACAGCTTGTAAGCAATTTGAAAACATTTAACACGGCGTTCATAAATAAAGAAGTGAATTATAATGTCTTCAAATAAAAATTTAAAAATGTCAAGAATTTAGTTAAAAACTATTATGCTTAATCCTATAAAATTAGTTTTAAATAAATACGTTAAAACAACGTAACAAAACATCAAAAATTTATTTAAAATTCATAGTTATCCCATACGGAGAATATATCAATGAATATCAATGAATAAAAGGTAATTTCATAATTCATATTCATAGAAAGAAATTTATATCAAATTTTCAAAACTTTTTGTTAAACCAAAATTATTTTATCAACACTTTACGGAAAAAATCTATGACAATATGACATTTCAAATACCTATAAATAGTTGTAAAAAAGACTAAATATTTTTAAAACTATACCATTTATAGTAAACGACAATTAAGCAAGCAATGATTTTCAAAAAAAATGTCTATTATCTACGATTATTTTTTTAAGTTATGATGAAAAATTTATTCGATTTCGTTGAAAACCGGTATACTGTAAATGTTGTGTTTATTTTTTACTTTTTGTCAGTTTTTAGCTTTTATTTAAGAAACTATCGGAAATTCCAACTTATTACTTTTCTAAAGCTGAACGGATGGAATATCCCATCATAACCTTCTTATGATGTTGGTGTAATCCTTCTGGTCAAAATACAGACCCACATAAATAATGGTTGAAACAATAATTTCCTCATTTCACTCAAATTATAAAGAGCTAAAAAAAGATATAAAACGATTTAAAAACATAAACGTTGAAGTTTTTATTTAATGAAAAATTAAAGTTCCAAATTTCAATTCGGACACAATATTCGTTCAATTTTGTTCTAAGAAACTGTTATTAAACAATAACAAAAACCTAATGTGCATTTACTACAGTCAACTGTCCGTTTTATAAACTTTTTATAAAATATAAAGCTTATATAGAATATTGTAAAAAACCGACAGTTGCATTTTACAATAGTTTTGAAAAAATATTTCTCTTTTTCTTCTTTTAGATGTTAGTATTGCAAACATGTACGATACGTTCTTGGAACCAAATGAAAAAAAGTTATTTCTCTTTCATTTATTTATTTTTTTTTTTTGACATTTTTATTAAATGGGAACTATTTTAAAATGTTTATGGTTTGTATTACTTTTGTATTGTTTTTAAAAACAGTAAGTATATAATAAATTTAGAATTATAATATTTTAAATTAAAATTATTGAAATTTTCGTTCACAGTAACTGAGAATTCTAAAAATGTTTCATCTATTTTTATGAATAAAGATTTGTTATTTGAATTTTTCTGTTCATCTTGTCCAACTTTAAAATAATTATAATTAATCGTTTGTCCGATAATTAGATTTACGTGTTTATTATAATACTCCGAAAAATAATCTCTCTTGGGGGCATTAACCATAAAATAATGAAGGTTGATATTTGAAAATAAAAAGTTTATACTGTTTCAAAAAACAATGGAAAGTAACGATGTTGTGTTTTAAAAGTAATCAAATACAGAACGTAGTCTTTGCTATAATTTCGTAGAATTTTTCGAAAAACTTCAACATGTAAAATATAAAGCACTAATTAAAATATTTCCTTAGTTATTACAAACGTATAGTTCATATTAAAAAAATCACCCTGTACAAGCATAAGCATAAAATATATTAAAATACGTATATATGGTGTACCTACACAATATTCTATATATATATATATATATATATATATATATATATATATATATATATATATATGTTTAACTTAGAGTAATTAATTGGCACGGTACATTTTACACCATCCAGCGACACGTCGTTTTTAATTACACGTAGGCAAAAACACTCATCATGAGTGTGTATGTGAGCATATGTGTGCGTACATGCGTACGCGTGTGTATGTGCGTGTACGTGAGTGTATGGGCGCGCAAGTGTGTGTCTGTGTGTGTGTGTGTGTGTGTGTGTGTGTGTGTGTGTATGTGTACGTGCGCGAGTATAACGGTTGAACGTGGCATATTATATTCGCTGTTCGTGTCACCATTTTTCACCGCAGCGGTGCTGCGACCACTATCAGCCGGCGAACGGGGACTTGCGCCATGGTTACAACCAATCGAAATTAATCGGTGACCCCGGTTAATGGGTGGTATATAGGTAGTTGTGTACATATATTATTTATGGTGACGACAAAAACTATAGATGTCGAAAACCCCGTGTGCGTGTGTATATATATAAATATAATACCGTATAAGTATGCGTTAGTGTACTAAAATTCACGTAAATTAACTTGTCCACTTGCCTCTGTTCGTAAAATCATGCATATAGTGCAAGTGTAACACACTCGATGTAATGACTATGAAAATATTTCATATGTGGCGTAGCGACTAGTAAATGCACAATAGCCTACATTGGGCTATGATTTACAAGGGTGAAAAACAGTGCGTGAAATAGAGAAATTCGTTTTATTTCGATACATTTTAGACTCTGAGCGAAGTGTTTAGATGTTAACTTTTGCACCAAAACTATTTATCAATAGAGATACAATCAGAAATACTCACAAAGTAGATACTTTAAACGGGATATGTTTCGATTGTCCCTTTAGTCCTTCCAATGCAGGTATGATACAATAATAATTAACAACATTTGGCACAGCTCTGTACTACTTGAAGTTATTGCGTTGATGTTTGTAAAATTCTGAACGCAGTGAAAATAATATTGATTTATTTGTTGCTTTTCTTTTTCATAGCCACGTTATCAATTTTTTTCAAATAGTAAATCTGCATCAAAATCTCTTATATAGTATCCCATTAAAATTGGATTTTGGACCCGGAACATTTAAGAAGCCTAAGGATTATAATATGTCACATTACTTGACACGCTACAAGATTTTAAAATAATGGTAAACAGTTGTATATATGCATATTCCTTACATCGACTTCCGATCAGAATTGATTTTAAATTTAATTTCAAATTAACACAAATGCTAAGAAAAAAATCAACACGTGTAACTGAGTGGTTTATTAATTGTTTTTAACTATTTTAATAGAGGATCTAATGGCTTTTTTTTATTTATCTTTGTCCACAGTTCCTCCATTGACTGTTCAGATTTTACCGATTGCAGAAAATGGCCATTTTGGCAGTATCAACGACGGTTTACAGTCACCTCCGTTCACCCAATCTTCAGCAAAAATGACACCATTACCGTCACCTGACGACGAAAGTAATTTTTCCGTGCACAGCAGTAAAATTCAGGAGCATCGACAGCTGCAACCGTTGACGGCAGGAAGGAAATACGAGTTACCGTGTAGGGCCTATGGGTCACGTCCACCAGCAAAACTCACGTGGTGGATGGATGGTCGGCGGCTAGACACGACTCGCGAAACAGTGAGTACCGATAAAAGATTTAAAAAATGATATTAAAAATTCGGTTTAATAAGCATAATGTGAATAAAAATGAGTACAAAGTACTGAAGTTGTCGAAAACGTTTAAAATCGGTTAAATTGTTTTGGCGAAAACTTTAATACTTTGAAAGTTCAAAAATTAAGTGAAATTTCCAATAAATTTTACAATTCTTAAAATATTGAGTTTGAAAACACTATTTAAACGGGAGAACGTGTTTTAAAAATTTGTTGTGCGTGAAATTGTTTGGACATTTTCCATGATGTAATGTAATTCATTAAATGTGTGAAAATATAGATTATAATTATAGATAATAATAAGATTTTTATTTATTATATATTGTTAAAATACTGAATTTGGTTTTGATGTTAGAAACAATTTCTATTGTAATTACAATATTTGGTTCCGTATTTGGTGAACACGCTTAACAGGCAAATAGTCGTTGTAATGGAATTTAACTTATTATCATAGTTTCCCAAACATAAAAAATAACAGTCACAGGAGAGGAGAAAAATGATCCCAATGGCTTTCTCTCTTAAATACGCCACCGATTTAAAATTAGATCAACGGTAGACATTATCAATTTTGTAACAAAAATCTATATTAAATTCTAAATCTCAATTTATTAACTTAAAGATGCTCGTTCCGAAGTTTTATTCAATACGGTCTGAAAATATTTTATGTTATTATGTTTGAGGGTTTATTTCAAATTGAAAATATTTCATATAAATATTGTAGTAAATCATTTAACTGCCAGTCTGATTCGTTATTCAATTTCGATAATTAATCATTGGTTAGTAGAAAGTGTACAAAAAAAAAAAAAAAAAAAAAAAAAGGCAGTAATTAATTTTACCGATTTTGACTTAAAGTTTAAGAACTACATTATACCACGTCACTCTTTCAAAACAGTAGCCATAATAACGAGTGAAGAATTTCCAAGTTTTCATTCTTCGTATTCTATACCTAAAGATAAATAACGTCATTTTAGTAATCACTGGTTTTGAGACCGCCTTTGATGGTTATCACTATAAGCTTTGATGTTATTTATACGCATGAGTTTTAATTATAACTTTCATTATTAAATTGTGCTAGTAGTGGTGTTTTTGTGGAAGTACCAAATTGATACTATAAATAAGATATAGTAATTTTAAGTCTATACTTTAGAAAAAATGTACTTGTAGATTACGAATATTCGTCGTAAAAAAAACTACTATCATGGAGGCTTTTTGCTGTTAATTAATTTATCGATAAATACTACAACGAGGACGATAAAACGTAAAGTTTAGCAATGCTGTTTAGAGTTAAAAGGCTATACATATATACTTAATTGTACCTGTTGGTGAAAAACGTACCCATAGCCATTAATGATTAGGCATGATTACGTGGTATCTTTCTCTATAATCTTTCGTCCTAAAATACTTGTTTAGTCGTAATGAGCTCGATTGTTCAATTAACCGACTTTTGTCCAATGGTATGTTTTATGTATCATTATTTATAATAATTAATTAAAACCTCAAAGTGAAATCGATTTACCTTTTACTTTTTATCACATATTATCTACTTAGATTGATCAGACCGTATTTTACGGTAAAATGCATTATTTCGAAAATCCCATCCATTATACTGAAAATGTACTAAAAAGAGATATAAAAATCAAGAAACAAAGGCGAGGTAAACGTTCGGGTTAAACCATGAGCATTTTGAGTACGGGATAGAAAATCCATATCTACAAAAGAAAAATGTAAACTCGCTTATGGACTTAGTACTGACAATCCGTTTATAAACCACGAAACTCAGAAAAAAATTAATTAACTTTGACTCTCCATTAAGGGTAAAAACTTTATAATAACTATTTTCTATCCATCGACATAACAAATTCATTTAACCTCATTAACACTTTCGTCATTATTGATAACCTAATAAAACTAAACACACGCTATAATTTCAAAGAAAGATAAATGGTTACAGTGAATACGTCACACGTAAATTTATACAAAGTTAATATTCATTGAATGACATACGGGAAAAGGAGAACTTCAAAACGATAAATTTTATTTTAAGGCAACGAAAATAAAAAGAGATAAGAAATCTAAATGATTGGAATTTTAATACAAAACTGAAAATATTAATTTATATACATGAATAATAATTATTTTATTTTATATTGTTTTTAATTTACTTATTCTTTTCCATACATAATTAAACTTCAACAATGAAAGTTAGTTATCGTCATTTCACCTCATTGTTTGAAAACTTTTAAAATTTAAATTTGGTCACTAAATTCTTAACCTTTTCATTCATTATTCGAAACACATTTTTCTTTGCTAGGTTATCGCGTTTATTTATATGTATACATATATATATATATATATTTGTATTAAATTTGAAAGTTTAAACTTTTATAATTTTTCATTGGTAACAGTAAAGCGTATAAAAAAAATTAGAAATAAAAACATAGGATTTTTCAACATTTTTATACATAGCTATTTTCATTTTTTTTTTTTTTTTTTTTTTATATTAAATTATACGTAATAATGTAATATAATATTAAATTGAGTCAAGTAAGCGGCTACGAAAGGCGTCAGCGTAGTCGACTTTAAGTTCACTTTGCTTATTTATTCAAACTTTCTTTTATTATTAAATTTTACACACACACACCCACATAGACACTCACATATATGTATAATAAAATACTTTGTAGTTGTAAGGTACACAACGATTCATTATAATAATAACACTAACACCAATATTATTACTACGCGCGGCTATATTAATGCCACAAGAATGTTTTAGTTTTTATTAAATTTATAATTTTTTATAGTTTTGATGTGTAAGATTTAAAATGTTGTTGTATTTTTAAAATCGGTATTTCTTTAATATTATTAGTAGATAATGTATATCAATAACACTTTTAATCAATTAAGCATTTATTTTTAATATAGTTTCCAAGCCGTTAAATTAAATGTAACATTTATTTCGATAGTTACATAATTTTTTTTTTTTATAAAAATTTCGATAGTTTTCATTATACCTGTAATTCATCAATCTGTTTTTATATTATGTTAATATGATAGTTTTATAAACATGAACAAGTATCAGTAAATACCAGGACATTTCGTTCTACCACTAAAAGTTAGGGTAGTATAAAAACCAGAGGCGAATTCCAAATCCATTATTGTTTAGTTTTGTTTTGAAGTTTTTTGTAGAATAAGTCTTACCAAAAAATAACAAATAATCCTAGTTATACAAGACTACAATATATTTTTCAACATCATATGTACAACTGTGTTATAATTTCGTATACTCGTACTATACTAATTAAAAATTGTATTACTTAATTTTACTGAAAGAATTTTCTGCAGTAACATAGTTTAAGTTCTTAGCATAACTATACCATTCGACTTGATGGCGACAGGGTGGATTCGGTCTGAAATCCAGTGATGAATCTAAAATATTCGGCTTGAGATAAATAATAGTTACATTATTTTTTTATGGTTGCAATATTAATTCTGCAAAAAATATGTATATCCGAGCGGTTATTTGTCTTCACTTTAAGTATTCAGCCCGAGAAACCTGAATTTTTTTTACTTTGAATATATCTTTTTTCTTTTAATGTACGTTACATTATACGAGCGCATAATCAAATAAAATTGTTTATTGTTTGTTCGGGGAAACGCATAAAACAACAAATTATACGCTAACAAATAAACAATCAAAGCAAACGTTGTGATGTGTGGCGTATCTGCCATATTTGTCGAGTGTAGGCGAAACATGTTATTTTTATGTTAAAACAAAAACCGACACCTACTGAGGTTATCTCGAAATCCCATGAGATCCGTTTAGTCCAGCATTGTGACTCCAGACCCGCCCATTAAAATTATACACATACATACAAATACACTAAATTTTCCGACATCCCAACGAACATGGAATAGCTCATTGCATTTACGAAATCAAATTAAACGTTGAATTTTTCCATCGTAACAGCAATGCGTGTTAACTGTACAAAACGAAGCACTCAAACTTTACAACAGACGTCACTTTATGTTTGTGTTCAATATTTTATAGACATTAACTTTCCGACCCCTCCTACATAATAAGCGTTTGGGTTCCCACAAATAGTCTGCTATTACTTACCTAAGAATAAGTAAAATTTGTAAAATAGTAGGTTTAGTAAGAAGTCGTTTTCGACAGCCCTCCTTTACCTTCTTATTCTTGTTTTTCATTTATTTTTCGCCGTTTATACGTACAACCGTACGAAATCGCGGTCTCATTTGATTTTATTTTTTACTAGACATCGTCCGACGGAAACTCGACTACCAGTGTACTGACGTTCGTACCTGTTAAGCCGAACAAATCGCGTTATCAGGAATCCGGCGAAGAAGACGAGCCTAGGACGTCCGACTATGACGGCCGGTTAACTTGCAGGGCGGAAAACCCGCAGCATCAACAGTCGACGTCCCAACGAAAGCACACAATAGCGGCCGGTAGCGATTCGTCCGATGGCGCCGGGACGCCGTTCATACAAAGCACGTGGTTGTTACGAATACAGTGTGAGTATAATGGCACCATTGTTATACGTGTTATTATTTTATTTGTACGCGCAAATAATCAGTCGTGTTTCTCCGTGCAACACGCGCAAATACGCGTGTGTATGTCGCTGTACATAAATTATATATCATTAGGGTTGGAAATGAATCGTGTACATAAAAGCATTCCGGATAGGGAAAGTAATGTACACAAAACAAATAGTACACGGAAACTAATTCGCTGTTTTTGTCATGACATCCCGAATCAATAATAACGTCTAATTTGTAGTTCACGTCAGCAGATTGATTCGCGTTATAATGAAACAGGTATTATTAGATGATTACTCGTGCTGCGTACGCACGCAAAAGTCTCTCTACCGTTTTCAAAAACTTCAAATAACGACCCGACTTTCAATAAATTACGTACTTGAACTTTTTTTCTTTTTTTGTGCTTTTGTGCAACGATTTCGAATGGTAGGTAATAATTTCAGAACATCGAAAAATAAATATAACTTTCTGTACATTGTTAAAACAAAAATAAACTTTTTTTGTACGTTTATAATAGGACGTTAAATATTTTATTTGATTTAGTCATTATTTGACGCAGTAAATAAGTTTCGCCATAAATAATTTTATTTATTGTACAAATAAACTACCTTAACTGAGCACAAAAATAAATTTAAATTTAAATTTGAATTCTCACGTACCTATTATTTGTCAATCAATGTTTGCTGAAAGCTAAAGATTTTTTTAAATCTAATGAAAAAATAAAATACAATTTAATCTAGAGACATAAATACATAATTAACCGTAAATAATGTATTGATCAATAATGAATAATGTAAACGATTGAAATTTATTCATAATATGTATTATATTTTGGTTTTCAATATAATAAAAATTATTTAAAACTTATTTTCTATAAGGAAATATATTTAATAAATCAGTTAAAAAATAATTTAAAAACTTAAAAATATATTCCACACACTTTTAAATGGAAAAAATAATTTCACTTTTTTATACTTAATATTATAGTCAATCAACGATTTTATATGTTCCTAAATTAATAATATTTTGACATGATTTTCGTGAATTTTGAAATATATTGTTCGACTAAAAATGAAAAAAAAAAAATTAGAAACATAACCATTTGTTAATAACAGACTACATTTTTTTAAAGTGATATAAATAAGACCTATTTAAAGTATTTAAAGGGAAATATTTGAATTTTAAATGCTTACAGATAAGTACTAGACAACATTTTTACTACGTTTTAAATACTTGATGAAAAGTATGCTGAATACTAATAAAGTGTTTGAAATACATTTACCCAAATACTTTACAACATGTTTGTTTAATATAGCAGCGTCAATTATTGTAATCGATTTCTTAGTTTTCTTCCTCGTTAGAGCGTCATTTGTTTTGGTATCGTTTACATTATTATTAGTAGGACAGAAATATTTTAAGTCTACGAAGAACACCAAATGTATTTAAGTACATTTTATTCATAGGTTATAAAATAAAGCTTTAATCTTGTAGATAACAAGAATAGTAATGTATTTATTTCTTTGAATATTTATAATGAAAATTTAATCTTTATCACGTTACTTTAACATATAATGTCCATACAAACATCTTATAATTACAACCCATTAGCTGTAATACTAATCTAAAATAGAATAAATTAAAGTTTATTAAGTATTTTAACTTTTAAGTAATTGCAAACACTTCTTTGACGAATGTATTATTATAACCATTCATACGTTTTGGGACATTATAAATTAAATTCATAATTGACATAGATGAAGGGGTTCAGACAAGAGTTAGATACTTGTGGAACACCGGGTTAATCAAATCTACTAATCTACAGCCATTTACGCCGAATTCACTCATTTCTTTTGTAATGCAAAATATTTATCTCTGTATAATTATTAACCATGTCGAGTACTCGCCGATGACTTAGCACATCGTTTTTCATAATTGGGTTTCACTACCCAGTAACGATCAGCCTTGGATTTATGTAATTTGCATTTCAAATGTGTGTCTTCTTAAGTTTTTCTTGAAACTTCCATGCAGACGTGTAATTCGCTTAAATGACATTTCAACAAATTAAAATAGAAAGGATGATTCAATTAGGAAAAGTTAAACTGCAAGTTTAACCGTTAACTCTAAAGGCATGTTTGATTAAATAAAATATTGTAACATCGAGTGTTTATTCTGTTTTTCCTGTGTAGTCTGACATTATAGACTAAAGTATAATTACAATTACGATCTACTGCTGCTTCTCAATGTTATTTTATTAATATTTTAAGCAATTTAAAAACGCCAATATATGAATACTGATTTGGTGCTAGTAAATTGCTATTAACAAGTAATATTAATATTTAGCCTATTATGAAAAATAAGTATTGGTCTTGCTAAATCATTAAAACTAAACTCATAACACAAAATAGACATATTTAAGCTAGTGTAATATTACATAGAGAAATAAGGACTGAAACTTGCAAGTTTCTGAGGAGTCACAGCACTCTGCTTTTGTTTTTGTGTTTATAGACAGTTCTCAGTAAATTTTGCCTAGAGGGAAACTTAGGTTTCCTTGTTTACGACATCCACTAGTTTCTTCCTAAATTATTACTGCACCGAGACCGTTGTTAGAAATTTGGCCTATTTATTATAGTTCTTGTTTTCATGAGTTTTCGCCCTCACATAATATATCAAACACGCTTCACCGTGTACCTATAAACCTATACACGCATAATTTATTATTTATTTATTATTTGAAAATTCTCATTTAATCTTAAATATTTTTTCTTAAATATGACAAGAATATTTTAATTATATACAATGTCTAATTCGACTTTAATTATTACAAATTAATCTTTATAAATCGTATTTATAACACTCAATCATTTTTATTATTTTAGAAAAATTCCTATAAATATAATAATATAATAGTAATTTATTCTGCTGTCCATCACATATATAATTTTGTATAATCAAATATAAAATATATTATAACATTATTGATGAAGCCAATAAAAATATGTTTATAAAATTATATTTGATCAACAAAAACATTGATATTTAATAAAATTATGTAGCATCATAATAATTTATTAAGTACATTTTACCTGCTTATAATGTTATGTAAAAAAATACACTTTTACATTTTCAAACAAGTATAGAAAATACATTTTAACCATGTAAACACCTATAGTTACATTTTTTTAATCTAAAAATGAAATTATCACTTTCGTCCGGCCATTGTTTTCAATGTAGTATACAGCATATATAATATTAAACACCTACATAACTCTAAATCGAGAATTTATTGTTTCTCGACTTTTTTTTTTACTCCGAGTTTATAACATTTACGTTTGATAGGTATTAATATCCTTTGTTGGTATGATTTAGTTTTTTTATTTTACAAATAACATTATTCAGTGCAATTGTACCTTCTCCATTTACATAAGTTATCTAGTAAAAAATGTGACAGTTTAATATATATTTTGAAATTTACGTTCCAACACAATGATAGCTAAAAAAAATTTAAATCCTTTAGCTTCATTCAAAAGCTATCGCATACATATATACACAAATATAGGTGTAAAGATAAGAATTAAATTATAATGATGATACGGCAATCGTCTGAGAATAATATACGAGTATATGATGTAATAGTTCAACGTCCATATATCATACCTATACAATAGACAAACGGTTTTATTTTTAAGTTTATTATCATAAAGTCACATAATAAAAACGAATACATCAATATATTACGACGACAGTAACGCATTTTTTTCAATACAAAATCCATCGATTCAACTTAATAAAAAAAAGATTATAAAAAAAAAAAAATAAAAAAAAATACTTACTATGTTATAATTTATCGTATGTATTTATGTTTATATTATACTCACGTATGCACTATAGCTAGTATCTGTAGGCTGGCTTTACTACGTTAAACTGTCATTCTGTCATCCCGCCACGCAGCGCTGCTAGCTCGTCATTGTCGTTACGTCCGGACCATTTGTTGTTGAACTCTGTCGCCGTGCCAATTTCGTATAAAAGAAAAAGTGTGCTCTGTGTACAGATATAAAAAAAAAAAAAAATTATGCCTTGCGTACATAAAAAATAAGTTAACTCACAATGTCTCGTCGTTTATTATGATAAAAACTATACATAGAGTCGGCAGCATAAATAGCAAAGGCATTTTTACAGTACGGAGGATGGGCAGAGAGGGAGGTTCTATCCACGACTTGGTCAATCGGCCGTGAAATTGCTCTTCCACCCCTCTCATAATCTCGTTACATAAACGCCACCTCGCGCTCGCCAAAAAGTTAAGTCACCCAGTTAATAAGTTACCGGAGTCTGTCGTACTACTATGGTGACTGCAGTTGGTACTGGAAAAAAGTAAAAACACTATATCGAACACGGTAATGGTTTCGTATAAAATTTATCGAAAACGATAATGTTATAATACCAAACCATACACGTGCACAGGGTATGCAGCTGCACATATACTGAACGCAAAAACAAAATGGGGGTTTTTTTTTTATGTCAAATTATATATTATACTACTTATTTTCGTATTTCTTATTCTTATTGGTACAATATATTGGCTTATGGGTAAACCCACGTTCATCCATTGTTATTATAGCAACTCGATGTGAATATTTTATATTTTATATGTACAATTTTATTCGATAAACTAATTGATTTTGGTTGCTTTAAGAATATATCAATATTTGTATTCATTTTAAAAACATAGTAAAACGCTGTAAATCGTGGTTTTTAGACTGATTTTTTTTAAAAACTAAACCAACAGTTTATTTAGTGAAATATAAAATATTTCAACGTATTTATTATGAATAGTTAAGAGAGTATGATGTACTTGCCTTTGCACACCACGAAAGAGGAAGTTGCACACGCCAATATATTAAATGAAAAAGTGATGAAAAATTGTGCATGTGTGTGTAATTATCGGTTTCAATAACAACGCCTTAAAATTGAAACCCATTTGTAATCGATTTTCAGATGTGCCCGAAACACAAATCACATTGGGTACTAACTTACGAGCGGACGACATTCGTGAGGGTACAGATGTGTATTTTGATTGTACCGTAGATGCAGTGCCACCTGCGTACAAAGTCCAATGGAAACGAGATGTAAGATCTTTATGGATATTGATGTTGTTATATTTTTAAAAATGTTATTTTAATGCGGTTACATAAATATATTTTATTTAAGAAAACCTTATTTCAAGTTTCATTAAGAAACTAAATCAGTTAAAAGAGATATTCTAATTTAAATTAAATTTTATGGGAGAAAATTAAAATAATGCTTATTTTTTCCATTCGATACAATAAATAAAAATAAATCATTTATAGAAAAGAGATAAATTCACTAAAAAAATAATGTTTGTTATTGATTAGTTTTTAGGTTTTTTTTTTTTTTTTTATTTATTTATTTTGTATGGAACATCTTTATGCTCAAAGATCAGTCGATCTGTTAAGAAGTCTGTGGTGATGGTTACTAATTGCATTGCAAATTCCATATACAAAAAATAAAAATAACGTTTCTCCACAGTATATTTTGACTGATAGTCATGACCCCTAGCCTCTCCGGAATTTCATTGTTTATTGACATTCAATAAATTAAATATCCTTTTATTATTATTTCATCGTATATAATTTCATAACAGTAGTTTATATTTATTACTTGTTTGATAACTTCAATTTTACTTTGATAATTTTGATTTAAACATCAATTTAATTAGACAACAAAATATTAGTAATTTAATACATTTTATATACTAAAAATCTAATAAATTTGTATGTTCTTAGTTATTATATTATTCACTCTTATATTAAACCGAATTTATAATAAATAATCGGGTAATTGATTTTAAAATATTTTACAAATATCCTAAATACTTATTGAAGGTATTATTATAAATACTTATTGCAGGTAATTAGAACCCTATAACGATATTCTATTTTTTCCCCTACCGTTTCCTTTAGTCTTCGATTGGCCTGATACTATACCTGTTTACTTATTTATATTTAATATACTATTTTAAACATTTTCAATTCTACAATCACTATATTATACGAGTAAAACTAATAATTTTGTTAAATGTATTATCCACGTTACTCATAGTTTTACACGTTTAACAATGTATTTTTAATAATTTACAAAATGTTAGGGCATGGAACTTCATCACAATGCTGGTGGGGGTGGATCGATATCAGGCAGTGGATCAACTACGACAATAATTATTAGCAATCAATCGCTGGTGCTGCAAGGAGTGAGTCGCCATGAGGCAGGTCATTACACATGTGGTGCCGAAAATGCCGAAGGTCCTGGTCCACACAGCAAACCAATATACCTCGATGTACTTTGTAAGTTACAGAACTAAGACAGGTCAAAATAATGAAACAATTGATTTTAAAATGTAATTGTTCAATATTACTTTTCGTCTCAGACGCTCCGACGTGTACGCCGAGTAATAGTGGCAGCGGTAATAAAGCTGTCCAACGAGTGGTCTACGGTGTGGCAAAAAAGGAAACAGTGACGATCGCTTGTCACGTACAAGCTAATCCTCCGCCAACAGAATACCGTTGGTCTTTTAACAATACAATATCGTCAATAGCTACGACTGGTGGAGCAGGATCTAGTAGCTCGTCGGGCTCATTGATCAAACAACGGTTCAGCAGTATCGGGAACTTGGCAGGTTCAGCTTTAAACTCGTCGAAGGTATTGACGTACGCTCCACGAACAGATTTCGATTATGGAACGGTCGAGTGTTGGGCTCGTAATCGAGTAGGGATGCAAGCACACCCTTGCGTCTATCACGTTATTGCTGCAGGTGAGTATTTAAACAGATAATGTTTACACTTTTTATTTCATAGCAGATTTTTTCGATAAAGGTAAACGCCTACGAACGCGTTACAATACATTTTTATTTTATTTTTAGGTCGTCCCGATCGTGTTACGAACTGTACGGTAGTAAACTCCATAGGTGCCTTGGGACATAATAATACGAGAAAATCAAGAAGCTCCAGAAACTTAGCTTCTCATATATTTATTAGATGCACCGAAGGATACGACGGTGGTTTACCTCAACGTTTATGGGCCGAAATTAGAGAAGCTTCTAAGATTCACCATTCGGATTTCGGTGATGATGATTTGAGTGGAGATTTAGTATTAAATGTTACAGGCATTGATGAACAAGAACAAGGGTTTTTAGATGCGAATGAAGATGAAAACAAAAAATTAGGAAACGCAGCTTCACCTCCGGTAAAAGTTTTTGTAGCTAGAGGTTTAAAACTTGGCTCAGTTTATAGAGTTGATGTGATGGCTAGTAATGCCAAAGGAAGGTCAGAACCATTAACTTTAATGGTGTCGATACCTATGGGAATGTCTGGAACTGATTCTGACGAATCAAATCAGAATGGAATTTCGAATACTATGACCACAATCGAAGGGCAAGATCCCGATAGAGCTCGAAATTTATTATTGGAACAACAGCGAGAACAAGAACGTGGTATGTATAATTTAAATATTTATAGTTGATAAATTGCGAACTTTTGAAATGTACACTAGAAATACTTTATTAAATCTTTTTTGTTTCGTTTATTTCTTTAATTATTAAAAAGAAATGTAAGATTTAATGATTAAAAAATTTGAAACCAATAAAACATTTAATTTATAGAAAATAAAATTAATACTATTGTTATTATAGCAACTATTTTAGTTAATAAATCTTCTCTGGGTAGAGTATATTATGATATGGGGACGAGAATAAAATATTTGGTATAATATTTAATTACTTTTAATAGTTAAAATATAATAGAGTCGATGTATTAGAACGTCTATAATTAAATAACTTTACCCTATACAATTTTTTCTAGAAGAAATATAAATACATTTTTAAATAAAATGTTTTGTTATGTTTAAACATTTTTTCGTTACCGTAATGTGGTCAAATTGATGTATTCGGTTTTAGGGTTTACGAATTATAAATTGAAAACTTCATCAAATAAAACTCAGAAAAACAAGGTTCTGTTAATTAAAACTGTCTGTAGAACCCAAAAAAGTAAAAATGCATAACGTCAATAAAACATGAAATAAATAATTCGTGAACATTTAAATTCTCTAGGGCTACCTACTAAAAGTTGTAAAATAATGTAAAAAGTTGTCCTCCCCTTCGGGAATCGAACGCAGGTAGTTTCCTGCAGTATGGTTGCGGTTTTTTATTAGTTATCCACAATGTTCTGTTAAACAATTTAAAGTATTATCTGTGTTCGATTTAAAATCTATAAAGAGGTTACATATGAAACGTTTAAACGCTCGTTTTTATTTTTAAAGTGATTGAACATTAAACAAAACAAAAAATTACCGTAAAGTATTGAAGAGCCAATTGCGAAATATGCGAATCGATTAACGAATAGGAAAATCCCGAAATAAACTTGTATTTAAAAATAATTTGCTTCTAAAAAAAAATTAAAATAATTTACACGCGATAATAAGTACGGACAGTGGACGTCATGATAAACGATATAATAACATTAACACACACACACACACACCGCCCCAGGATTTCGAACTTAGGCGTATGCGCACTGTTTCGTTGCACTCCACTGAACTGACGTATAGTTTTCAAAGTGCGGATTCGTTAATCGGTTTATTCGGGTTCCAGTAATGCCTGTAGTGAATGATAATAAACGGGCGTCTGCTGTTCGACTGAAACCTCTGTAAATCGGTAATCGGGGTGTTTACAATTACCGCGTAACGTTTCACATAACATCGGGAACAAGACGTTTTCAAAACGACAAAAAAACCATTGGGTCGTAAGCAGTATCGTTACTCGAACCCCCCGACGACACGAATGTACCAACGCGTTTGTGCCGCCGTTTGTAACGAACGCGCGCGCGTGCTTTGATTTTCAGACCGGCAACAGCAAGAGGACGGCGGCGTTGGAGATTTCCATTTGACCCGTGCCATGACCATCGTGTTGCTGGTGGCCGGCTCGCTGATGGTGGTCGCTTGCGGCGCGGCCACGTTTCTGCGGTACCGCAAGGACGACGACGACGACGACGACGCGGAGCACGAGCACGGCCAGAACGACGGTGACCGGTCCGCGGCGGAGACGGGCGCGGCGTGCACTAACAAGGCGATGATGGCCGCGGAAGAGCTGTCCCAGTCGACGGCCGACTGCGGTGCCGGGCATCAGAACAACGGGGCACCGAACGTCGGCGGCAACAACGGCAAGGCGGCCGCGGCGGACAAGGAATACCACGGCGGGGCGGGCGGACGGGTGACCGCGGGCGTCCCGAGGAACAGCAACGCGGTGGGTCGCGGCGCTCCGGGACTGCCGATCGGCGTGTCCTGCGACGGCGGCGGCGGAATGGACGTGCCCGGTGCGCCGATCACCGTCGTGCCGGTGCACGCGTCCCCGTTGTCGTCCGTCGTCCGCGGCACGGGCTCGGCCAACGGCATGTACGTGGCCAAATCGCTGCCGCAGAAGATCTCGCTGGAACAGCCGGGTGGTGGCCGCGCGCCGTCGCAGTCATACCACAGGAATCCGGACATCATACCGGCGCCGCTCATGTCGCCGGTCGGCACCGTTTACAGCGGTTACAACAGTAAAGGTCAGTGCTCAGAGGTCTATGCGTATGCACCTCCCGATAAGTAGTGTCCGACGACCAGAAATAAAAAAATTATCGAGAGACGCACTGTCGTAAGCAATTACAATTATTCTAATGTGGTAATTGGAAAGTCATTTGTTAGTTTAGCAAGCGACCCATAGGCGGAGATTTGATTGGATTTTAGGGAGACTTAAATCTTTTTTTTGCAAAACTATTTTAATAAGTTATTTGATACTTTGGAAAATGATCACATAATTTTGGAGGGCTTTCGATTTTTTGGGGGAAGGGAGAGGCTAAGCCCTCCCAAGCACTCCCCAACCTCCGCCCATGAAGTGACCCCAAATCGAACGTAATATTGTGATAACGTAATGGAGAAAATACCGACAGCGGATTCGATAGTTGTACGACATAAATGTATAGTCAAATAAATCAAAGTAGCCAGTCGTAAAAATGTGAATTCCTACAACGAAAAAATCGCAAAAATATAAATGTTAGAAAATGATCATTTTAACCAACTGCGGTCAAGAAAATTAGTCAGGAATTTTTTAATTTTTCCAAGTCTTGAACCGTAACTTCTTGTGAAATATGCAAGTCATTGTTTTCCGGCGGCGCACTTCGAATGTGTTTCGAAGTATTATCGATATTTACGTAGTAAAATCTGTTTAAAACTTACTTCCTCGCGCGGTACTCATAAATATATTGTACCGAATAAAAATCGACTTGCTCTTGGTATAGATCTTGGTGGCGACCAGCCGGACTCCATGACGTTGATAATGGCCTCTTCTACGTCATCGTCTCCGATACATAATCACCGTCAGCCTAATCACCAGCACAACCGTTACAACAACCTTGGCCAATACCATCAAGGCGTCATGACGCTCCGCCGGCCCGTCATGATCAACAACCAATATTATGGCGGTAGTGGAGGTACCACGCAAAGAAACGTGTTGCAACAACCCGACGTAAGATACCGTATTATTCGATTATTATAAATTTAAGATTCGCGGTTTATTTGTTAGAAAATTATCGAGCAGCATTCGCCTAGAATCAAAGCCGATTATAGTATAGATAAAAATTGTAGGTACTGGTTGGTCACCAAAACCAATATGTATTTTTTGCAGGAAATTCCCAATACAAATTTGAAATGGTTTCTATCATTTTAACTATTTTCTCGTACATTTTACTACAAATTCTTTGAAAAGGATAAGTGACTGGGTTGAATATTTTTATTGCAAGGATTTGAAATAATTTTGTAAACTTATGATTCTTTTGACATAATTTATAAAATGCGTCTATTTTAAAATAATAATGAGCAGAGCTTGAATGTTCATGGTTTTGCATATTATTAGCGTATTTAAGCGTGCATATTTTAAACACAGCTAAATGTATACCTGAATACGATTTAAATCCAATTCATAAAGCCTAAATTGTGAACAAATAAACTTATTTTCATATAATAGTATATTTGAATTTTTTAAGCATATAAGTGTACATATTGATTATTCCTTGATTTATTTGCATATTTATAAATTATAAATGTGTTATAAATATTATTCATAATATTATCAATTTTTAACGACTATTTGAAACGTATTTTATGGTATTTAATATTTATATATAAGGTATAAATAATACAAGACGAACACGCAAAGGTCAGTGGAATTTATTGTTTAATTTTATCTACATTACTTTGAGGTTACAATCATATGCGACAATTTCACGGGGGCAATAGCCCCCGTACTTTGATTTTAAAAGGGACATTGCTCCGGTACCTCATTTATAAAATTAAGGTAAAACATGGGTATTTACTCCCGTGCTAAAATCTAAAAACCTATGATTATAATACAAGATTCACTTGATGGTATTTTTTGAAATTATAGAAACCAATGACATTCTTTACTTTTAGTGCGTGTCGATCAAGTTTATTGACGTGGATTTGTCATTTTATTTTTATAAAAACAATTTGTTAGATCGTCTAAGATATTTTAAATTTTAAAATATATGCAAAATCATTGTTATACAGTTTAAAAAATTTTGATTCTTAAAATGATGTAGATTTAATTTTGATATGTCTATTTTATCTTATTTTATAGTTTATATATGTGTATTTTTTAATTTATTTTAAGTAAACATTCTAAAAGGGTACATAATTTATTTTGAATGAATATTCACTCTTTTTTTTTTCATATAATTATTGAAAAATAGGTAATTCATATACAATAAAATAATAAAAAAATACACTAGAAATTAAATAATAGTAAATGATCAACTCTCATAAATTAATATATAAATTAATAAGTAAATATTTTATGTTAAGAAATAAATAAACGCTTAGCCTGGACTATTATCGTATGTTTAATGTATGACTAGTTTCGAAGTAAAAATGCATCATCAAGTGTGTACAAAGTTAATAATTCTTCTCAATGATTTCCTTCTTTATTTTTTCATATTCAGTAGCGATTTTATTAACTTTGTGTATGCTTGATAATAAATTTGTAATTCGAAACCAATTGTACTTTGTAAATATAATATTATTCTAAATCAAACATTTATTTATTTATTTATGAAAACTATTTTTTTGTTTACTTATTTATTAAATACAATATATTTCTAAGTATATAATTGTATATTTTAACTTTTTTAATTCATATTTTAATAAAATATTAATTATCAACATGTGAACTCTACTAATAAATGTGTTATATTGATATCATAATTTACATTGAAAGTCTTAAATTACAAATTTGTCCCAAATTATCTGTGGTAATTTCAGCAACCCAATACAGTAAAATAATATACTCCTATTATTATTATTATTATTTTAATGATTATTACGCTGGGTCTGATAAGAGACATGCAAATCATAATATACGATTTATCTTAAAATTAAAATGCTGTTTTAACTTTAATGTAAAAAGTATTCGAAATTATAAAAGTTTTCAACATTTGTAAACTATATTATCAATTATTTTTAGTAATTTATTAAATAATTAATAAAATTAGCATACTCAAATTATTGCTTATTAAAAATTAGCATATTAAAATTATTGCTGTTTCTGTGTGTACTCGTGCGTTCAAAGGGATGAAGAAAATAATATTTCTGAACAATTCTTCGTGCGATTGTTGAGTCACATATCATTCCTACATGAGTAGACTCAAAGTACCTACATTTATATTACATCATTTATATTATAAAAATTTTAAATGTTATTTTCATAATTGTAAAGATGATTTAAAAATAATTTATATATTCATCTTGTTGCTTGGGGAGTTTTTTTAAGTAATTTTTTATTTATAGAAAAGAGACAAGTCATCAAAATCCATTTTAAAAATAATAATTTTCCGAAGATTATATATTTTTATAAAGTTTTACGAAAAAAGGTTGTGTGACATTTATTATTTAGACAACTGTGAATACGTTAAATAATAAAATAGACATATAAGCTACATTTAATATCGTTATACGTGAGCTAGTGCATACAAATATTTGTTCATGTTCATGACATACTCATATTAATTGATTTTGATTAATTTACAATAAAAGTATGGAATAAAATGTTAAATTACTGCTGCTAATCGAAAAAAAATAATTACTATAAAATATCTCTTCCTGTCATAAATAAAATTTTAAAAGTATTTAATTCATAAAAACTTGTTTACTACTCTTCGTTATTAAACTAAGCAATTTTTTAAATAATGTTATCCGTGCCCAAATAATTTCAACCTTGTTAAAAAAAATAAATAGAAATATTTAAATTTGGATAATAAATCACTAATATGTAACAACATAATATTTTTTTTATTTAGTACCATAGTAAAATAATTTAATTGCAAGCTTACTTACCCATATCTTCTTTCGCCACAAATGACGACGACATTTTAAATTTATTGCTAAATTAAAAGCTTGACATTATTTCTTCTAATTATAAAGTAAAAACCGCTTATTTTTAAAAAATATAAATAATATTACGGTGGTTATATAGTCCAGATTTATTTTAACGAAATTTATCTACAGAAAAAATGAAAATACGCAGCGTAAAGCCCATGTGTTTTAATTTCATCCTTATTCCCACAAAAAAGTTAAAACAAAGTTATTAAACTTTATAGACTCATTATGAACAGATTTTATACTTGTAATTAGTCTACACCTTCTACACATTACTATATCACATTTAAAATATGGTATTATTCAAAAAGTATTTGAATATGTAGAAAAAATTTACTATTATTGCATAAGTCATGTTATTATACATATCACAATTCTGTTTATATATCAATATCAATTGCAAATCAAGTCGTAAAAACTTAGTTTTAAAAATTAATTATTTTTAATTTATACTGTTATAATTTTTCATAGCTCATATTTAAATGTATATTTTTATTCTGGGGTTACAATTGATTTTATTGTAAACATAATATTCTATAAGTAAGTATATGAGTTTACTAAAACTAGATTCATTCAAATAATTAAGAAATTTGTTTCATACTACTACATAGACTTTTGATAAGTTATAATTCATATATATATGTGTGTGTGTTAATGATATATAAAAAAGGTATAATAAACAAATTAATGTAGGGAATTCCATAAAAACTTCTATTAAATAATTTACAAGCCGGTTGATCGATTGCATCACTGATATTTAAAACAATATAAATGTAAAAATGATAAATATTAATCGATTTAATATTTTCAAGAATATTAGGTCTAACATTTGTTGACTCGGTTCCAATTAAAATTACTTCTTCTATAATAAGTACCATGTTATGGAATGATAAAAATTACATTATAAATTGTTTGATTATCTTGATAATTCCTGTAATTGAAAGATTCCAGAGTAACCGATATCCGGATTATGTACGGGTATCCGTATAAGTTAGGACCTTAGACTGTCTTATTTTTTTTCGAACCGTCTGTGGTGCTGAAATTTAATAATTGATTATGTTCGTCAATGGTTTTCAGTCGATCGTGATGGTGAAAGACGCATCGGTGGGAGCCGCCGTCAACTATCCGACTCCGACGTCTTCTGCTGCGGCTTACTGCACCCTTCCGCGTGCCTCTTACCACCAACATCACCACCACCAACAACAACAACAACAACAACAACAACAACAACAACAGCAACAGCAACACTGGCACCACCAACAGCAGAAACAGCAACAGCAGCAGATGCATCACCAGCAACAGAGCGCCGACTTGGAGGTAGACGTCGTGGAACCGCCACCACCGCCTTGGCCTCCGCACAACATCGCGGCCAATTATCCGACGGTGATCTTAGTACCATCACCACCATTGCCGTCACCTCCGGTTCAGCAGCAACAGCATGCGGTGCCGGTAGTAGCCTCCAGTGTTTCCGCTAGCGCGTCTCAAATAGTCAACAAAAGGGAGAGTGCTGTATGACGGCAAACGGACGTGTGAGAGATCGAGAGAGATAAAGTGAGTGACATAAATAGAGAAATAGGGAAAAAAATATAAAGAGAGAGAGACAGAGAGAGAGGAATTTTGTTATTGAATATAGAAAATAGTTGTAAGTTTGAATTTTTTCCCACAATTCGTTTAAATATTATACATATTTTTATTTATTAATTTATTTCTCTTTTTTTTTGTTACTGTTGGGATTATTTATAAGATTTTTTTAAACAATGTGTAAATTATTATTATAATAATCGTTTGTATGAACAAATCTTACAATTATAATGTCTTAAACCTGTATACGTGTGTAAACTGTATCTTGCACACAAACACACGCACACACTGTTCGCACGAAATTGATTAACTCCCTTCATCAATACCAACACTAACCGTATAATATAAATATTGTTTTTTTTTTTTTTTGTATAAGTATTAAATACAGTCGTATACTAAATAATAATTATAATAATAATAATACAAATAATAATTACTATTATTATTGATATTTAATATTACAAAAATATTTTTATTAATACAATATTTATTGTATTCACAATGTTCGTTAATTTTTTTAATTCTGTACAAATACCATTATACAAACTTTAAAAATTATTGCATTGTATTTGTATGTAATAAAGTTTCATTATTTCAAATGTTTACGAAAAATGTACATAATTAATTTTGTATGATAATTTTACACAGTTAACTGGAATCTGTTCTGGGTGATTGCTGCAATCGGTCGGAAATACAAATTCGTCAAACGTCAATACAATTCTACTCTCAGCTGTAAAATGTGCAAAACGTAAAAAATAAAATAAAAATACAAAAATCAAAAAATATCTTCGAACGCGTGGACGAGTTCCCGATTGTATTGAATAAAATAATGATAACAATTGTCAATTGATGATGACATAAAGAAAAATTATAAATAAATCACAATTTTTCCATGCGGCCAATCGTTTTATAACGTCGTTTTGATGATTTATTAGTCGATATTTTATGCTAATCACGCGTCGTATGCTAATTTTGGGTAGAGATAAGTACTTATATATAACACACATTACACGTTCGCAGAGTACGTGTTATTCAATTTTTTTCTGTATTCGGTTAGTTTTATATTCAGAGGTAATTCGTTTGTTAAACCGTTTTTGAGTTGTCGCATATTTAATTCGCTGATGAACACGGTTTTGAAACATTTCCAACAAAATGCGAATATTTTTCGATTTAATAACTGAATGAAAAGTTGTCGTAACGTAAAAATGCGTAATAATATTCGAGCTAAACAAAATGACCGTTTGGTTTTTTCCAAGTTGAACCTATTGAACCTAAAGGGTTTTAGGTACCTACTACTATTGCCTTATTACGGAAATAAGGTGTGTACTGCGAAATAATTTGTATATGACGAACAGCGCGACAGATTTTTTTTTTTTTTACAACTCAAATGATTTTGATGAAATAAAAGTGAAAAAAAATAAATAAATGACGTCGAACATAATACAGTAGAACCTCGATCATCCGTGTTTGCGATTAACCGTGCTTTATTTATAATCGAACATTTTGTATTACATAATACACGATATCGACAATTAACTGATGAACTAACTTCGATTAACCGTAATTTATTTACAATCGAACATTTTGTATTACATATTTATATAATTGTACCTATGTATTTCTAATTAAAATTAAATAAAAAATTTCATTATTATAAAAAGTCTCGGTTAACCGTGATTTTCATTTATCCGTGTGACCCCCTCCCCATCATTACCCCGAATAATCGATGTTCCACTGTATATAAATACAATGTCGTACGTAGGTAACACTCGGGACGTTTTCAATGCACGTACATCTGAAAGTTTACACGAGATAATAATTGTAGGTACGCAGTTAGTTAAGATGCAACGAGAACACTGCGGACGCAATCGTTTTTCCGCAAAAAAGGTCCAACACGCCGTAATATCAGTGCAGTTAATCCATCACGTATCGCAGTCGACGCGGGCAGGCTCGGAGGGGTGCTGCGGGTTGCCGACCGTTCGAATAGTAACGTGTGCGTTTCGATGCGCGTCGCGAACCGTTCGATTCATAGGCGTCGCCAGGAATTTCGTCAGGGCGGTGTACGTAGTACATAGTATATACACTGGTTTCTAAATAATGCTTAAATTATTTTCGTTAAATTACGTAGGAATAACTTTTCGTATTGTATGACAGTACAAAATTGTTTTCGTTTTTTTTTCAACGGCTTACAAAGCAATGAAGACAAGAAAGCAAGAAAATCCGATAACGGCAAAAACAGTCGCTATCCTACATTTTTTTTAAAATTGTATTCATTTTTAAATCTAGGGGGATGCAAGTGCACCCCCTTGCATCCCTCTCGCGGCGCCCATGGTTCGGTGTTTCATGGATCGTTTCGGTGTTACGGCGACTTTTTGATTTCGTCTTTCCGTTCCGGCGCATTGGACGCGATCGCGCGCGTTATTTCGAAAAGAACCGATGCCGGCACTGGGCGGCGTTATCATCGTTCCGTTCGGCCGTCGCACATTCGCCCGCCAAATCGGAGCCGACGACGAGATAACGAACAATGAAATGGGTTTTCCGCCGTGCGACGAACGACCGCGACTTGCGGTAACTATCCGTTCACCAACGCTCTGAGGATGTTCGCTGCGTAACGGTCCAGTAACAGTTATCCGCGCACGTTCGTCCTGTTACTCGTGTGCGCTTCCAGCAATCATGGTGAGCATTAACAATTCTTAAGACGATACGATTCGCGAGACGGTCGGTCGATGGGCCACGGAACCCGGTCGTCGGGTTCCATTGCGGCCGATCACCGATTTTCGTTAAAACTGCGACGCTGAAGTCAGGTAGCGTTCAAACATGTCTCCACGAATCGTGCCTCTCGTTCACGGAGGCACGATCCGCAACATTTGACTTGTGAATTATGTTGTCAACCAGTACGTTAGCGTCCTGTAGTTTACGATTCCGATCAAACCACGTTATTTGTCAGAGCATCCATACCATGTGTAATGCTACAGTTAGGGAAAAAATCCTCACTCACTTTTAACAATTGAAATGTCCAATGAAGCACAAATAATTTTCTTTCCTTAACGATCGATAAGTTTATTTTTATGTTCAAACTAAAATTTGAACTACTGAACGTCAACTCGCTGAGTTGTACATCTGTTAGATGGAAACAACACATGAGGATGTAATATTTTCTTAAGTGTTTGATTTAACCATTAAATAATTGATTTCACATAACATTGTTTCAAATATTATACAATTCATGTAGAGATTCAGACTGTACAAAATTAACGGTTAAGCCAATAATTGCTTCCAATTTGTTACTTGATAAAAATTTCACTTTTTATATCTGTACCAGTTAAGTTAAGTGTTTTATATAAGTTAAATATTCATGTCTTGCATAAAAATAATATGTCAGTTTTTATATTTACGAATGATAATGATTAAACATTATCTGACAATTATAAGAAATAAAACTACCTATAAATTACAAGCTCTTCAATAATTACTCAATGTTTTTTTCTTAAGAGAATACCATAACCGCCAGAGTTTTCTGTTATACAAATGTACAATATACCAAATTTGCAGTTAGGAGAACTTATTTTGTATTGTTAGCTCAAATATTAGAATAAACTGACCTATTATCAAACTTAAGTGAGAAATATTTATAGTGTCTTAATGTAGATTTTTAACAATATTTTAATTTTATGTAAGTTATGAACCTTTTTTAAACTTATTTTTTTTTATTTCATCATAATTAACTTAAAAATTAAAATGTTGCAAAAAACCTAACCTATAAGAAGACATAAATAATGCTTTTACCTTTAAGTTTGAGAATAGTATAGTTTATTCTAATATTAAGCCCAATAACACAAAAATGGTTCTATTAAATATAGATTTGAAATGTTGTATATTTGATAGACAAAGTGGATATTATGCGGGTATGTTGTCTTCTTAATAATTTCTGTTAACAAACTCTGACAAGAATATATTACAATCACTTTAATATTTATTAAAGACATGTATTCATGCAGAAATATTTTCAAACTATTATTGAGGTTGATTTGTAGAATACTGTTTAAATAATACCTCAAGTAATGTTAAAATTCTGATAAAATAATCAAAAATAATGTAAAGATTCATAAATGAGATTGAGAAAGAAATAGATGAAATCTTATATTTGAAGTTAAATTATGGTTGTCTGTATCACTAGTTTAATTTAGACACATATACATAAACTTTTGATGTGTATATTTATTTTATTTATGTATATGATTTTATTTAAAATAGTTTATCA